>BPLR01001160.1:0-130023 GCA_021605095.1 Caerostris extrusa
CATTGTCATCAACGGATTTCCCACATAATGCCAGAGACATTTTCTAGGCGAGCCAGCGTTGATCCATAATCGATTAAACAAATCTGAAGGCTAAAAATCTGATCGAAACGTCCTTCACGATGAGATTCACCTACAGTTTTTTTTTCTGTGCTTCCCTGACCCGCTTGGCCAGCAAATATTCCATGTTATGTGTGGGAATGCTAAGAAGGCTTCTTTTCTCTTGTGGTTTGTGTTGTTTGTCTCTGTTCGAGAAGATAAACGATGGAACGGACCAGTTTCCGGTGTTTTACGATGCACAGGATCCTCGTGCTTGACCCTAATTTGAGGAGACGAGTAGTGTCTGAGGTACATGATGATACCTGTCGAAAATGATAATGAAGGAGTGTCGTTTTTTTTAAAAAAAAAGAAGAATGAAATAATACCACTTTGTGTTTAGAATTGGGTCGTTGGATGGTTAAAGGCGAACATTCATTATGCTGTTTTTGGCTTATATATAAAATAGACTTTGAAAGATAAAATTATGCAGATTATTTTGATCAAACTTCTTACGAGGCTTTACAAATAATGCTCATTTTTCTTGTATTAATATTTAAGTTGATAGAATTCTATCTTTCATTAAATTTATGCGATAGTTTAGAACAGATAATTTTTGAGAATGCAATTTGTCTTATAGGGTATGGTGCTTCAGGTGCCATATTTTCGCTAAAAGGAAATAAAGTTAATAATAATGAATGAAGTTTTGAAACAATGAATATTCGCCTTTAACTATATATATATATATATATGGTTAAAAGCAAATTTTCATTATGTTATTTTGCTTTCCATATATATATATATAAATTTTGAAAAGATAAAATTACGGAGATTATTTTGATCTAACTTTACAAGGCCTTAAAATAATGACCGCATTATTATTATTATTATTTAAACTTATAGAAATTTTATTTTTCATTAAAATTTATACGATAATTTAAAATAGATAATTTTAAAAATGCAATTTATTCTACAGGGGGCCTGATGGCCGACCGTGGCGCCTGCCAAGTCCCACAGGTTTCTGGGTTCGAGAGTTCGAGTACCTTGCGGTACCATGAATGTTTGTAGTGGTCCGAATCCACTTTAAACCGTAGGTCCGGTTTGCACATGAGTGTAGGGATTGAAAACCCTACATCGTAAAAGGAAAAAAAAATTCTCTATCAAAATCTGTTAGTACTGAAGCAGCATTGGCCCACATGGGGACTGTTGCGCCAATGACGAATGTTTTCTTTTTTTGGTAAAAAAGCAAGCAAACAAAACAAAAATGTTAAACGGAGTTTTGCCAAATAGTTCCTATGAATACATTGAATAATAATTAAAAAGTGTATTTATAATAAAAATTGTTTCATTATTCTGAATTATTAAAATTATTATTTGAAATATTCTATTACTGTTAAAAATAAAAAATTGTTTCTTTTGGAGATGGAAGCATAACAAATATGTATATTATCTTTTAAAGAAAGTTATTTATACATATATCTTTTGCCAAGTAAACTCTAATTTTCTGTTAAATCTTTAAAAAATCCCAATTATGTCTATTTAAGGTTCTTAAACGGACATTGTATTTATAGAAATCTTTTAATAGTTCAATAAACATGTAAATTAAATATAAAATTGGCAACTAAAACTGTAAAATTGTAATAAAATAAATAATTTATATTTATTATATCTTTCTATTATAGATGAAAGCCGTTTTTTAGAAATTAATAGTTGAATCAAAAATGTTTTTTTATTTCCAAATTGCGAGGCATTTGACCTCATCTCTTTTATCCCTTTCGTTTAACACATTGTTAAACCAATCATTTCATATTCATATTCAGAAATATTTTCTAAAATATTTTAAATACAAGTGTAATTGAAGTAATTGAAATTATTTCAGTAGTAAATAAATAAACTCCTATTTACATAGCATCTTTTAATTCTTACGTGTTGGAATTACTTTAAATGTTGGTGATATAAATTAAACAATTAATTTAACAAATTTTTATATGAGTCTTTAACCTATTTATCAATTTTTTATACAGATTTTGTAAAGGTAAAACAAATTTTAGCTGAAACTTCAAAAAAACAAATGCTTTTCAGTTCCAAAAAATTGGTTTATTTATTTCTGTCACAATATTTTTACCTTTAATAATTTTAAAACCTAACATTTTACTTGAATACTTAAATGAATTTATAAATATAATTTCAAAAATAGAGATATATCCTTCCTAATACTTATAAAGTTACTCAATAAGGAAAGATACATACGAATTATATTTGAAATTCTTACACTGTACAGCCGAACTGGTTTTAAATGTTGCCACTCAGTGCATTATAAAATGTCTCATATTTCTTTATACACGTGCATATTAATATACATATTTTTTATTAATTGCAAAACATTCAATATGAAAATGATTTATTATTATTGTGCATGTATTTGTATAAATTGTTTATTTTCCTATCTATTGTTGTTCTAATGCATCTAACAATACAGACAGTTAATCTTTATTTCATAAGCAAGGCTGTACTGCTGTTCCTCATTTAGTACTACCCAGGGGGCACGTGTAGCTATTTTCCTATCTTTTGAATTCGATTTTCTTTTTTAACAAAATTTGATTTCTCATATTGAGCACTGAAGTTCTTCCGGACGCATTGTGCATTATAAAATGTCTCATAATTCTTTATACATGTACATATTAATATACATACTTTTTTTAATTATTAGCAAAACACTCAATATGAAAACTTTTTATTATTCTTCATGCATTTTTGTATATGTTTATTTTCCTAGTTTTTTTAATATGGCTTCCTATTTTCTTATAATAAAATTTGATTTCTCATATTGAGCATCTGCAATCTGCTTCTTAAAATTTCACACAGAAGTTCTTCTGGAACAATGGCAGTAGAGCGACTTTGTTGAAAGTCAAGTATGTTAAAAGCCGTATTGTCAGATGATATCTCGCAAACACAACAAAAGCAATCGAGTGGGAAATTGTTGCTTGAGAATCGACTGGAAACTGTTTCCTCAAAATATAACCTAGTGACTCACTAAAACCAACTAATCAAAAGGAAAGAAAATATTCTACATCGATTTTTTAACCACCTGCGTTTTTGTGTTCTCAGAAGTTCAAAGCTTTTCTCCAAATGAAAAAAAAAAATATATCTAAATTTCCGACACTATTTTGGAATATTATTCTAAAAGAAGATAAAACATCTGTCATCGCCAGTTGAAAGTTTAAAGCCGGGTGCATCTTCACCTGAAAAACCTTTCTTCGTGTTCTTAAGGATTACAGTTAAAGTTAAAGGACTATTGAATTCTTGTTTTTTTATTATGTTGATAAATATTCATGTGTGTTTAAATATGTAAACGTTATTTCGAATATACTGTTACAAATATTCGATTTGTGTTCGATATATATATATATATATATATTTAAGTTAAAATATATGTTTAAGCTCAGGCGTGGCCAACCCAAATGATCTTGCTTTGGAAAGCAATACAACTCCGCGGGCCGCATATCAAATTACATATTCCCATATTAGTTTCAGACCCACTATAGACATTTTTGGAGTGAAAATTGAAATAAGATGATTTTAATATTATTTATTACTTCTTCTTATTATTATTAAATTACTATTATTTATGTTTGCTATTAATACAATAATAATGATATTTTACGCACATTGTGAAGAAATATAATAACACTAAAAATCAAATAAAAAAATATATAAATATAAATGAAATAAAAAAAATGAAATAATTGAAAAATATTTATTTTACGAGTGTGATATTTGTTTCTCTCTCTTTCACTTAGCTTTTGCAAATCGATCACAATTTGAGTATTTGTACATCGGAATTGGTGTTGTAATTGTAATTGGTGATTATCATTATTGGTGTTGCATAGTAAGCGTTTTATAATTTAATTATTCTGCGAACTCATAACTGTAAACTCATAAATAAAACAGGCAATATCTGTCCTACATTTGCAAGAATATTATTTTAAAATCAAAGTTTATTTTTTCTCATAATTTCGTCAGTTAATTTTTGAATATATGGATGCACAAATAATGTATTTTTTAATACATTGGTTTCACTATTTCGGCCATTATAAAATAAATATATTTTGTAAAAATTGTGATAATCTCACGGGCTGGGCCCTGTTTAAGCGGTAGGTGAATTATTTATTAATTTTTATCTATTTAATTTTTTCAATCGAATTTTCAGAATTATTCAATTCGGATTATTGATAATCGAAAGGCAAGCGATATATAAATATTCATTAATGAGTTCTAGTTGGTTTTCAAGCAATGTTTTTTTTTCGTTACTTCAGTGGTATTTTTGTTCTCGTGGCCCACAGGTACAATGGCTTATGGGAAAGAATAAGCTTATTAATATCTCTTAGACGAACTTTCAGAAGTAACTGTCTAGTATATATTTGAAAGGCAAACTCTCATTTCCTCGTCAATACAATGAAGATTTTTTTTCTATTTTTACATGTTGTATATATGTGTCCTTTATGAGAAAAAAAGGCAATTAGATTAACCAGGTAATCAGAATAATAATAGATTAACCAGGCAATTAGAAGAATGGAATTAGGCAATTAGATTAACCAGGCAATTAGAAGAATGGCAATTAGATAATTAGTTTAACCACATCAATGCAAAATATATATATAGTTAAAATCTACCAAATATATTTATTTTAAATGATTTCAACGTAAACAAAAATAACAATTCCAAAAAAAATAGCCTCACTTTATCGTTATTTATTTTTTTTATTTTTATTATTTTTGATCACATTATTTTTTTCTGCAATATTCGACTTAATTATTATCACATATTTCTCCAAAATTTAAATACAGTGTCCCTGTAATTATTTATAGGATTCTGCAAGCGCACCGACTTTAAAAAATTTGAGAACCACTGTTCTAAATCAATACTAATTATACGAGCATCAGACCAACAAAATTCATAGAATCAAAATAAAATCGTATGATATATTCTTTAATCATTCTATAAAAAAATATCATCAACACTGTAAAACGGTTCCATTCAATACAAGATGACACGAACGATAAGTAAACACTCCCGTTTTTATAACAAACGCCTGATGTTAATCTCAAGGTTATCATCACAACAGCTTCCAGTCCGCTTCCGAAGTCTTCCGCATTTGTTTCGATGACGTCACACACTGAAAATTCCCAGCAAAAATTCCAAATCCGCCGTCCACCCCGAGGCCGGTGTTTGACCGCTCTTCACCGGGTCGAACAGAAAGAATTCCACCCCAAAAAAAGCACGTTTCTAGCCCCTTTTCTCGTGACTTCCAGTATAACGTTATTCACGTCCATGCACTTGCCAAAAACACGTCCTAATCATGATAGTATCGTCTTGTTTTTAATAATCGTCCTTGTTAACGACTATTTGTTTTCATTTAGAATCTCTTTAATTGCCTGTATATGAATATAAGTCGTCTCTCGGTTGATTGTTCTGGTGTGTTGATGAATTCAATATCAACACACCAGAACAATCATACGAGAACGAATTGTTAAGGGTCAAAAGTATGTCTGTAAGTGTAAAGTAAAGTGGTCTTCGGTATGCAGAGTGTGGTAGTTAGTGAGTTGTAGCAGTGTCACGGTTTTTTTTTTTTTTGCATTGTAACATATGACCTTGGAAAAGATTCGGATTTTATCGGCATTTGTGTATTAATAGTAAAAGATAATTATGTATGTTATTAATATGAAAGTAGATATATATAGTTTTTTTTTTTTTTTTTTTTACAGGAAAAAAAAAGGTTGATAGGTTTGGATACATTGTTATTGAGAATTTGGTTTTTATAAATGAAATATTCGTCAGTTACTTTTTTAAAGATCTTTAAATTAATTTATTTTAATACATAAAAACTATGCTTATTATAATTATTAATGTATATATTTATTATATAATTTTATATTATTAATTATGAATGTTCATATTTGATTATTTTACTTTGAATTTGGGCCTGATGACAGAGTGACTAGCTCTCAGTGCCACAGGTTTCGGTTTCGAGTCCCGGCGGTTCCATGGCTGTTTGTAGTGGTTCGAATCCATTTTAAAACCTATGCTCCGCTCTAATATGACTGCACTTACCAAAAACACGTCCTAATCGTGATACCGCCTTATTTTTAATAATCGTCCTTGTTAACTACTGTTTTTTTCATTTGGAATCTCTTTAGTTGCCTATATATGAATATATGTCGTTCCTCATTTAATTGTTCTGGTGTGTTGATATTGAATTCGTTAAGGGTCAAAAGTATGTGATGTCTTCGGTATGCAGAGTGTGATAGTTAGTGTGACTTGTAGTGATGTCACGTTTTTTGTATTGTAACATATGACCTTGGAAAAGTTTCGGATTTTATTGGCAGTTGTGTATTAATAGTAAAAGATAATGATGTGTGTTATTAATATTAATGTAAGATATACACAGTTTAATTTTTTTCTAATGCCTAAAAAGGCTTGGTAGGTTTGGATACTACTGTGTACAGAAAATAAGACCCATTTTCAACCTAAAATTCTCGGGGCTTATGGAATTTCAATTTCTTTTTTTTAGGTTTCTGGCACTGTCCTTGACATTTGTGTGAAATTTCACGTCAAAATATTCATTAGTGTTTGAGTTACGCTTGGCTTTTTGTAAGACGCTGAAACTGATTCGGCGATTTTTGAAATGTCTAAATTAATTGAGCTAAGAACTTGCATTCAAATTTGTTTGCGGAAACGTATAGAATGTGGCCGAAGGCATTCGGTGAGCATTCCTATATCGGAAAGAAATGTTTAGAAGTGGTATAAACAGTTCAAAGAAGGTAGAGAACGCGTTGAAGACGAAGAGCCCTCTGGTCGACCATCAACCTCAACCAACTAAGCTCTCGTCCAAAAATTTAAAGATTTGGTGCTTGCAAACCGTTGATTTACAAATGACCATGCTAATGAAGTTGGAATTTCAAAAGTATCGGTCAATTCCATTTAGACCTCAAACACGTCAAATCTCGATTGGTACCGAAAACACTGAATGCGTCAACTCACACTGCATTGATTCTTCACGACTTTTTTCCCCAAAAATGAAACCCATATCATTCCACAACCACCGTAATCACACTTTGCGACTTCTGGCTATTTCCTAAACTCAAAAGACCACCCGACGACACCGATTTGAGTCGATTGAAGAAATTCAAGCTGCGCGCTTTGAAGGCCATCCCTGCCGATGACTTTTTAGCATGCATTGAGCATTGGAAAAAAATTGGCATAAGTGCATTGTGTCCGGGGGGATTACTTTGAAGGCGATGAAAATAATTTGAAGCATTAATAAATTTGAAGAATAAATAAAGAGTTTTTGAAAAAAAAAAAAATTGATCTTACTTTTTGTCACAGAGTACATTGTTACTGAGAATTTAATTTATATATATAAATATAAATATATTTCAAAAAAATCTTCTTTAAAGATCTTCTAATTAATCTCTTTTAATTAAAAAAAATATATTTGTTTAAATATTTGATTATTTTACTAATATATAAAAAATTGAAAAATTGTAAAATTCAATTTTTACATTTACTATTATCTGAATTTATGCATTAGTAAAAATTATAAATTAAATGGTAACAACATGTAATGTTCCGAAACCTGTAGCACCGAGGCCAGAACGCTTTTAAAAACACTACTTGGAAGAAAAACCATATTTCAACAACAAAGCGATTGATTGAGTTCACCGATAATAAAACTTCAGACACGTTTCAAATTCTGTCAGTTAACTAAAATAAAAATAGTATTTATAAAAATACTACACGAATTTTGGAAGTCGGTAACTATATTACTAGATTTAGCTTGCATATAAATAGATAAAGCATCGGTATGACCTAAAACTTCAAAATGCAGATTTTGAAGAGATAATTCGTGTGAGTTTAACATGGATATTTCTATTTTGACATCAAAGAAAATTAATCGCAATACGTTTTAGTGATAAGTTGTTTCGCGTTAACATTAAACTGAAACAGTTATTTCAAAAGCGTAGAACCTTAAAATAGGTTTCCTAATTTTGTTTAAATTTTTTTGTTTGTTTCCTAATTTTAACCTTAATTTTATTTTTTTAATTAGTTGCGACAATTTAATGTGAGATTATTTTAAATCATGCGTTAAAATTATATCAGTCAAGAACTTTTATGGCCGTTTCTACATTTAGCCTTAACAAAAGACACTTTAATTTTATTTATAAAGAGTTTAAAATCATTTCAATCATTAATCTATTTTTTTACGAACCTTAAAAATAACTTTAACTTTGTGTTAGAAATAACATGCTATTTTTTGATCAGAATACGTTCACATGCGTAATTTGTATATAATAAATAAAATAAAATTTTTAATATAATAAATAATAAAATTATTTTATTTTATTTAATTTTTAAAAATAAATTATTAAAATAAAATAAAAGATCAAAAATAGCATGTTATTTCTATTTATTTATTACGTATAAAAATTATATATAATTTTTATACGTAATTTTATTATATAAAATTATGAATTTCATGAAATAAATTTTGAAATATCAGTAATTTTTCTGTAAACATTATTGTAAAGGGTTTTGAAATATTATTACTATTTAATTTTATTATTATTATTAATATTATTAATATTATTATTATTTAATTTTTCTTTAATTAGTAAAAAAATTAAAATCTCGACTCCTGGATCAATGGCAACGTGCGCCGTTGGTGAGCATTAGGCGGAGGTTCAATCAATATAGTTTAATTAGTCAAATTTAGTTTTTTAGTCAAACAAATATGGTTTTATATGCAAATTGAACCACAATCAAACTTGTTTAATGCAGGTTTTTGGGAGATTTTTTTTTTTGTACGTTATATAAAAAAAAAATATATCAAATGCATATTATGAATAAATGTCTGAATATGTATGAATATGTATGAATATATCTGTCAAAATAACATGCAAATACAAAAAATCCAACAGATGTTCCTCCTGATCATCCCATTTGCAATGAATGTTATTAGATGCTAGGTTGTTCTACATCATAAGATTTTCATATTTTTTATGTGGAACTGTTTTATGCGATGCCTATGTACCTCAAACATTGTTGCAAACAATATATTTTTAGCTCCTTATAAAGTTTCAAGATATTTTTTTTTTTTGTGATTTTTTTTTTATGCGGTCATCATCTTCTGAACAAAAACATATTCTATTGTTCTAAAAACATATTCTAATTTTGCAGTATTTTTGGCAGCCTGATGGCCAATTGGCTAGCGCTCTGGCCTTTGGCACCACAGGTTTCAGCTTCGAATCGCTGCGCTGGCATTGACGCTTGTAGTGGATATTTATTAGTGGTTCAGAATCCATGTTAAGCTGTAGGTCCCGGTCTAATTAGCCTAGAATGTGCTTAAAATGACCGTAGAGCAACAAAACAAACAAGCGGTATATTTATGTGGAATACAGCGTTTATCTGAATATTCTTCTTCATCATCATCAATGGCGCAATAGCCCCATGGTGGGCCAAGGTCGTTTGCCTACTGGCAGATCCAGAAACATGAGAGTTTTTTTTTTACGATTAGGGTTGTCTGCCCTACACCCAACGCTCGATAATAATATTAGACCGGGACTTGCGGTTTAAAGTGGATTCCGAACTACTACAGACATCCATGGCGCTGCCGGGACTCGAACCCGAAACCTGTGGCACCGAGAGCCAGAGAGCTAGTAACGCGGCCATCAGGTCCTTTGTCTGAATACTAACATATTGTAAAAAGAAAAATTGCTCAGTGTCCCTGAGGTAAAAAATTAATAAATAAAAAAAAAGGAAAGAAATGTAAAATACTTTAATTATACTTAAAGGTATAAAAGAGAAAAAAAATAATGATAATTTAGCAATTGACCTTTATCTACAAATCATTTAAACGAATGCTTTCATCCATTGCCAAATTATTATTTCTCAACAGACACACTAAACTGAGTCCATTTACGTGCATGTTTCCCAACTAGAATAGCCACTGCAAGGGTGAATGTCTGATTTACCTAATAATCATTTAATAAAATTGGCAGACATCACGCCGGTAGATTACACGAATAATTCAAAACAAGGTAATGAGTTAACGAAGCGTGCCGTGCAGTTTTCAAGAATTCTAATGACTTTTCAACAAACAAACGTGAGAGAGAGAAAGGGAAGTGGGCCTGGAGAAAGTTCCTGGAGCATTTTCTACGTGAAAACTTTCTCTTGCACGGGCCACTGCCTGCGCCAACAAACGAGAAATGTAATTTATTTGCGAAACTAAGTGCATTTCCCAAACCAGCATCTTTGCTTTGCATTTTCTATATTAAGATGAAACGACGTAATGGAATATATGCGGTTCAATCGTTCAGTGAACCATTGTGCTTTTCGGATGACTCGGACCTTTCAATGAGTCGTAATAGAAAACATACAGTTCAATCGTTCAGTGAACCATTATGTTTTTCGGATGACTCGGACCTTTCAATGAGTCGTAATAGTAAATATACAGCTTAATCGTTCAGTGAACCATTGTGTTTTTCGGATGGTTCGGACTTTACAGTGAGTCATAATAGAAAATATACAGTTCAATCGTTCAGTGAACCATTGTGTTTTTCGAATTATTCGTATCTTTCAATGAGTCGTAATAAATAAATATACAGTTTAGTCGTTTAGTAAATATTGTATTTTTCGAATGATTCTGACTCTTAAAGGAATCGTAATAGAAAATATACAATTCAATCGTTCAGTGAACCATTGTGCTTTTCGGGTGACTCGGAGCTTTTAATGAGTTAATGAGTCGTAATAGAAAACATACAGTTCAATCGTTCTGAGAAGCATTGTACTCTTCGGATGACTCGGACCTTTCAATGAGTCGTAATAGAAAATATACGGTTCAATCGCTCAGTGAACCATTGTGTTTTTCGGATGACTCGAAACCTTTCAATGAGTTGAGGCCTGTGTTAAATGAATAAATGTGTTTATGAGTTAATAAAATGTTTTCTAATTTTTAACCTTAAAAATTATTTCTTTAACATCATAATTGAACATTTTTGTTTGAAATCTTCTGATTTTAATGTTGGACAAGATTTGTTTAGAATGATTTTTCTCTGTTTTTATGTACAGTAAGTAACAAAAAAGCAGCCAATATTCGATTAAATTTTGTTTTCGCATTAAATTCTATAGCAAAAAAAAAAAATTATGATATCTGCTTGTAAGTATGCCTTTCTCTATTTCTTATTAATCACCTCATAGCTCTTTTATGTTTGGTCTAACATGTGCTTGAGATTAAGGAACATTTATTAATCAAAACAATTACAATTACAAAAGAATTAGTCATAATGAATTTCTGACCAAAATTTACGTATGCAGCAAAACACTTTTTAATTATTTGGAAATACAATCAATGAATTTAGTTCATTAATATTAAATATATCACACTAAAATCATCAGTGTATATTATCCGGCATTACTTACTGATAATCAAATCCTGTACTATATTTCGGAAAATAAACAATGATGAAAACTATAAAGATGTGATATCTAATGGGATTTATTTCATTTTCTCTACAGCAACATGGCGAAGATCGTGTTGCTGATAGCCCTGCTCAGCGTTGCCTTCAGCCAGGAACTGCGGTCCGATCCCGCACCCATCATCTATCCGGGTCAGGTGAACATCGGCCTCATCTCCAACATCCACGGACCTCCTGAGAACGGCACGGATGGATGCGGCCCTCTGCGACCGGAAGCTGTGCAGCGGGCGATGGCTGCGGTCTGGGCGGCCCACCAAGCGAACTTCAAGAAAGACGATCCACAAGAACTGAATATCGGTAAGATTGTATTCTTTCTTTTATCATACTATACACTGAAGTGACAAAAGTCATGGGATAGCAATATGCAAATTTTCAGATAGCAGTAGCATCGCGTAGAACAGGTATAAATGCGCAGTGCTTTCGCAGAGCTTTCATTTCTGTTCAAGTTATTCATGTGAAGAGGTTTTGACGTGATGATGACCGCACGACGGGAATTAACGGACTTTGAACGCGGAATGTTAGTTGGAGCTAGACGCATGGGTCATGCCATTTCGGAAATCGTTAGGGAATTCAACATTCCCAGATCCACTGTGTCAAGAGTGTGCCGAGAGTAGGAAATTTCAGGCATAACATCCCACCATGGACAGCGCAGTGGTCGACTGCCTGCACTTAACGACCGAGACCGGCGACGTCTGCAAAGAGTCGTAAATTCTAACAGACAAGCAACACTGCGTCAAATAACCGCAGAAATCAATGTGGAACGTACAAGGGACTTGTCTGTTAGAACTGTGCGGAGAAATTTGGCTTTCTTGGGCTATTCCAGCAGAAGACCGACTCGAGTGCCTTTACTGACAGAACGACATCGCTTGCAGCGACTCTCGTGGGTACGTGAGCATATCGGTTGGTCCCTAGATGAATGGAAAACCGTGGCCTGGTCCGATGAGTCACGATTTCAGTTGGTAAGAGCTGATGGTAGAGTTCGAGTGTGGCGCAGATCCCACGAAGCCATGGACCCAAACTGTCAGCAAGGCACTGTTCAAGCTGGTGGTGGCTCCGTAATGGTGTGGGCTGTTTTTTCATGGCATGAACTTGGCCCTCTGGTGCGACTGGACCGAACATTGACTGGAAATGCTTATGTTCAGCTACTTGGAGATCACTTGCAGCCATTCATGGACTTCATGTACCCAAACAACGATGGGATTTTTATGGATGACAATGCGCCATGTCACCGGGCCACAACTGTTCGCGATTGGTTTGAGGAACATTCTGGACAATTCCAACGAATGATCTGGCCACCTAGATCGCCCGACATGAATCCCATCGAGCATTTATGGGACATCATCGAGAGGTCTGTTCGTGCCCAAAATCCTGCACCATCAACGCTTTCACAATTATGGACGTCTATCGAGACAGCATGGCTCAATATTCCTGCAGAAGACTTCCAACGACTTGTTGAGTCCATGCCACGTCGAGTTGCTGCACTTCGCCGGGCGAAAGGAGGGCCGACACGATATTAAGAGGTATCCCATGACTTTTGTCACTTCAGTGTATAACAGGGGTGGCCAACCCAAATGATCTTGAGAGCCACTTTGAAATGCATCATAACTCCGCGGGCCGCATATAAAATCATATATCCCCATATTAGATTTAGACCCACTAAAGACATTTTTTGGGGTGAAAAATTGAAACATAATGAGTTATTAGTTTTGTGTTTACTATTATTCTTACATGCAAACACAGATAATATAATAATAATGATAATAAACGCACATTGTAAAGAAATGTATAACACTAAAAAGGAAATACATAAATATAAATGAAATAAAAAAAATGAAATTATTAGAAAATATTTATTTTACTAGTGCGATATGTGTTTCGATGTGTATTCACTCGTTCACTTAGCTTTTGCAAATCGATCTCAATTTGGGTATTTGCCCATCGTAATGGGTGTTGCAGGTTAGCGTCCGTTATGTTTGAGCAGGTTTTGTGTTTGGTCAATTTTATTTTCGGGGAAAAAAAAACGATTCGCAGGTGTAAGTTGAACTTAAAGCGCTAACAATTTTTTGTGCCAGAATTCACAAATTGGACAAAAAAATTTGGAGACGTATGTGTTGTAAAAATCTATTTTTGATAGTGATGTTTCAAAAACGCGTTTTAATTCAATATTGCCTTGTAAGTCAGCCAGTTAAATTTCGAGATATTCTGGAGCCGACTAGATTTCAACATGAAAGTGTAATGAATATATTTAAGAAATTATGTTGTATTCGTCGGCTTTTAAAATCAGCAATAAGTATAATATATATATTTTTTAATACATTGGTTTTTAACTACTTTGGCTATTATAAAATAAATATATTTTGTAAAAGTGTAATAAATCTCACTGGCCGCAAAAATATTTAAGGCCGCGAATTTGTGCCACCCCTGCTATACATATAACAACCATGTTTGTTCCGATAATAACCTCCCGACGAAATTTCAAAAGTAACTGTATAGACTGGATTCGAAAACTGTGATCAGGCAATCCGATTATCGATAGCAGACTTTTTGTAACAATTATAGAATTTATTATGTGTTCACACAATGTTTTTCTCTTTTAGGTATTTATATATATGACACATGTGGTCGTGAAGACGTTGCTGAAAGACAAGTTTACCGTCTGATGGGTCACGTGGGACATGTGCAAACTACAGATTGTTCTGAGAAGAGGATCCCACCATTATTTGGTAAGATTAGGGTATTAGAAATCTTATTATACAAATGATATCATATATAAACAAGTAATGTAAAAAAAG
The DNA here is from genome assembly GCA_021605095.1 of Caerostris extrusa. Lineage (NCBI taxonomy): Eukaryota > Metazoa > Arthropoda > Arachnida > Araneae > Araneidae > Caerostris > Caerostris extrusa. The sequence continues at coordinate 14,360 of BPLR01001160.1, forward strand.
TTTTTAAGTCAATTCCTACTTTTTTTTTCATTATATTGCAGAGAGTCCTTTAATAAATGATTTTCATTCATTTTTTTAAGTTTATCTGGCGCCATCTATTGGTAGATTTATGCAACTTAAATCTATAAAAAAGGTAAAATTAATTAATTAAATTTAATTACTGAATTAATATTTGAAAAACTGTATTAACATCAAGTGTCATGCACTACAAGTTCAGAAAAAATGTATTTGAACTTGAGTGGATGAATAAAAAGTATTTTATTAAAGATTGAAAATTTGAACAAGATATATATAGGGAGAGTGTGGGCTAATAGAATGAATTGAATAAAGAACGCGACATCAAAGTAAAAACCAAAGAACTCACAAAAAGTGATCGAGAAACACAACCATTTCGTACAAGCAATAATATATGAGTAGTACATCCATCCAAAGATGGTGAATGTTGTTGGACATCTCTCTGGCTTGGTTTGGTTTGTCGCTTTAAGGTCATTTTGTACGCACTTTAGGCTAATTAGACCGGAACCTACAGTTTAACGTGGATTCCGAACCACACACATCTCCTAAAATCCATCGAATCCCTGGCAGTGGTATGGATGTGTGTTGATTGGTACCAACACACATCCATACCACTGCCAGGATTCTAACTTTGGACATCTGACAGTCAGAGAGAGTGGTGATGTGTTTGGTAGTTTACAGAGCATGGAAAATATAGAAAACCAAATATAGTTCTCAAAGAAAAATTTAAATCTGTGATTATAGAAATTACAATAAGCTGCTGTTATGAGAAAATTTGATGCAGGGTTAGTGGGCTAGTACATCAACTGGATTTGTAATGTATGTCGGAAGCCGGAAAAAGCAAAACTTGTAAATATATATATATCTAAATTGTAATGTTATTTTAAATAACTATATAAATTGTTTTAACCGAAATATTAACAGTCTTTAATTTTAAAATGCTCTGTTTAAATTTTTCTGATTATGTATAACTTATTACGAAAATGATTTCATTTCTATATAATTACACATTAGTTCACTCTACTTACTCTAATTTGATACGTAATGTAAAAAATTAAATTTCTGCAACGAAAAATAATTATATAATTAGTCAAAGTCGTATGATTACTGAAAGATTATTGAGCTAATTTTCTTAACTAACACTTTTTTATTCTGTTGTTAATTAATGATACGCTCGACAAATTTATGTTGTTAATTAAGGGCAAATTACAAAAACTGCTTAACTTGTTATGCACGTAAAACATGCAAATACAATCATAATTTTATGTCAATGATTTAACGGTACACAAAACCTAAAAATTATGAAATTTCCAAAAAAAAAAAAAAAAAAAAACGTTTTTTGTTGGTCAGACAAATTATATATTTTGGAAAAACTGCAAACAATTTACCATTATAATTTAGCTGTTTATGGATAATCTCAAAAGTATACAGTAATGTCTGACTCATATTCGTATTGAGCGTTTAAAAATTAACTAAAAATTTATACAGATTTACTCTTAAGCTGCTGGTTTTAAGCGTTATAATTTATATGGTATTATAATGTGAACGATCATGATTAGAATGCTGGAAATATTTATTCTAATATTTATGATGCAAATAAGGTTATTTGTATTATAATAATGTTATTATACTTTAATTAAAATACCTTCATAGCTTAATTAAATTAATCAAAGAAGAATCTAAAAATCCTTAATTCAGAAATCCGGCCAGTTATATTTTTGTTTATCCTTCATTAATACTTTTAATGTTTTATTTTTGCGTATTGGATAAGAGTCCCACTGAACTTATTGATCATATTATTTAGATGAAATATCGGTGGGTTAGTATTATCTAGGATGGGAGAGTTTGGTTTGGTTTGTCGCACTACCGTCATCTTGTGCACACGAGGGCTAAACAGGACGGGACCTACAGTTTAAAGTGGATTCCGAACCTCTAATAAACATTGCCACCGCCTGGATTCGAACCTGAAGCCTGTGATACCAAAGGCCAGAGCTGTAGACACTTGGCCACCAGGCTAATGATGATTTTGTTGACGATATTGCATGATGATATATAGTACTGTAGAAATGAAGAAGTACAGCTATTAAATTGGATTGTAAAAGCGAGAGACTCTTTCACAATCTTCACCAAACCTAATAGTTGTTCAAAGCCATGGTCGCAGTGCACGAAATTAGAGAAATTCAAGCCACTACCAACCAGAAGTATAATTAGTTTGAATGATCAAAGATTTATGTATAGTGTAATCAATTATATCATTTGATTAGAAGATAAGCAAGCGAACCGAATTTCTTCCATGATTTGATATACAAGTAAAATGTTTGCTTATTAATTTTGCTAGCATAATTATATAAATTCATTAATTTTTTCCTTTGCAGCTGTGATAACTGAAGGTGATTCAGATTATTTAAAAGTGCCTTTAAAATTGCTGAATGCTTTCTCCGTCCCTGTGATACAAGCTACTGGACCGCCATTGCCCGAGTCTCATCTTCTGAGCACTTCGCCAACCAATGTTGCATTGTCCAGGGTGAGTTGCATTATATTTTTACATTTTACAACTCTTTTCTTATATGTAATATTTTCGAGAATTGTATTTATACATACATGATAATGACTTATATTCATAAACATGAGGACTCATAAATTGCGAAAAGTGAGAATCCCCGCTCAGATCATATAACAGTTGCCTAAAGAACCATATCTATATGACTCATAGTTTTCGATGCAAAAGAAAAAGTATGACTTCAGATCCGGTGTATAGAAGAGGGTTTGTTTTTGTCGCTCTACGGTCATTTTATGTACCCTTTGAGCTAATTAGACAGGAATCTACAGTTTAAAGTGGATTCCGAACCACTATTACTACTACACCACGCCACATCACTTTGCCTAGACCGGAGTTGGCCTTATACAGTTTGGGAATGATGTGGGTGGGAAGTCTGACTAGGCTCCGTGACGCTCTACGGTCATATGAGATCGGGACCCTCGACTTAAAGTGGATTCCAAACATCCATGCCACCTTCAGGATTGGAACCTTAAACCTGTGGTATCCCGACCAAAGCGCTAGCCGGATGGCTTTAATATAAACAGATATAGCAGTTATTGCATATGATATCGTGTTTATATAAGATGGTGCTCAAAATTATCATAGTTCATATCGAGATACGCATGCGCACACTGTATAAGATCTAACAGCAATGTGTCCACAGAAGTGAAAGCCACACGCTGTTGAGCAACCTTGTTCTGTAGTAACTATTATTCGATTCCTTCGAATATCCCTTTAGAAAAGAAATGTTAAGCAATCACATCTTGAGATCGTGACAACAGCACAACTGGACCCTTTGTCTCCAATCTGCAGATGACATTGTTTGTCGGGATGACAGCATGATGGATAGTGAGAGGTATACTCCTTCTCAATTTATAATGCATTACTTTTACACTGATTGTAGATAATGTAATTATCACGATATTCACGAACAGAACGCATTATCATCATGCAAATATTGCCCACTTTCCAGCACAGCGAATCCAACTACTGTGTTTATGTGCGTAAGAGACACGCACTTATCGTCCATCTCTCTTTAGATTGTTCCACTTCCGCAAGACTACAGTTCATTTTTTTAAATTTATTTTCTTTAATCTTTAAGTTTCTCCTCCATTTTACGTTTTCCATTCTACTGCAAAAATCTCATTTTCCGTGCACTTGATGTGATTTCATTCTTTTCTCTCATACTTATGTGGGAAACATTACGGTAGAGATATGGTTCCTTTGATAACTTTTATGTATTCCGAGCGTGGATTCTCTCCCTGTTCGAACACTCTGTGTATTTATGTGGTTATATTTCCTTTAATACTGACGACTATGGTTAAATACTTTAGCGTTATTTTATATTATCGAATATATATTATTATTGAATTATTATTATGTATGTAAATATGTATATGTATGTATGTAAGTATATTATGTATGTATGTATGTACGTATGTATGTATGTACGTATGTATGTATGTATGCATGTACGTATGTATATGCGTATGTATGCATGTACGTATGTATATGTATATATATATATATAGTGTGTGTGTGTGTATGCATATGTGCGCGTATGCATATGTGTATATATATGTATACATATGTGCATGCATGCATGTATGTATGCATGTATATGTATATGTATCATGAAGCAAATATTAATTATACATTTTTAGCATATAAAATTATTTTGTAATTTTAATCTAAATGGTCACTTTTTATCATGCAACAAGTTAATTAATTTTGTATAATAGATTGACACATTTAATTTACATAATTTATAAGAGGTTGTTCAACTTCATGACTATTAGATTTACTACATTTAATACTCTTCATTTATAACATTCATAAATATGATTTCATCAGATACCAATTCTCCAAAAATAACTTTTTGCAAATTACTTCTAAGTATCTGCTGGAGACAATGAGAGTATCAAAAGTTTTATTTGTATTCCTGTTTCCAAACAGGCTGCTGTGAGCGTTCTGCGCCAGCTGCGATTGCTGGAAGTAGCCGTGATGGCGGAAGACGACACCCCCACCGGCTTATTTGGCGACTTTTCACGACAGGCCCAAGTTTCCGGCATGCAGGCCATACAGTTGGATCATGGCACAGAACACGATGACGATGATTTCTTGGCGACTTTGAAACTTTTATCAGAATATGGCAAAGTGAGACACTAAGAATATTTGCTTAAATTACTCTCATCTGTAAATCATGGATTTGCTTTTTGACTATGAGTTTAAAATTTAATTGAAACATAATCTTATTTTTTTTATAGTTAATCTTATTTATTTTCAGTTACAATTAATAAAAATTAGTGGCAACAGAAATACGAAATTTAATTTTTCATAAAAATTATATCTATCAAACATTATAGCATTCCAAGACTGTTTCTAACACTGTTTTAGCAATCGAAGACTGTTTCTATAGTAACACTGTTTTGGCATTCCAAGACTGTTTCTATAGTAACTGTTTTAGCATTCGAAGACTGTTTCTATAGTAACACAACATTCGAAGACTGTTTCTATAGTAACACTGTTTTGGCATTCAAGACTGTTTCTATAGTAACTGTTTTAGCATTCCAAGACTGTTTCTATAGTAACACTGTTGTTGTGACTGGTAATTATCCTGTTATGTGTGGGTAAGGGGGTATTTCCTTTATTTTTTGTATGAATCCAGGAATGGTAGATAACCCCTCCCGGTCACACGGTCAGGTCCAAAAGAACCGGTCGGTTTTGGTGGGACCCTTTTTTGGAGTTTTTGCGGGCAAAAAGGAAGACCCGTTGAAAGCAGAGCGAACGATCTGCGACAGTGCGTGAGCCTGGTACACAAATTTTTGCTGCGAGAATGGCTACTTGGATAATTTATAACATATATCTATGTCCATCTTTGAATTTGCGGGGAGCATTTTTTTTGTTAAAAGGTTTTGAGGCTACGGGTAAATCACTGCCTACCCACTCATGAGAATATTTCATTTGAGGTATGCGTAATATTATGATTGCTTCTCTATAAACATTTTTTATTTATTCTGTTTCAAGTGCCAATGTAAAAATCCTAAATTTGATTGTAATTGTATATATTAGTATTCATTAAAAGTAAAGGTAAATAGTTGTTTGTTTCAGTATTAATTTTCGTATTTTTATTAATTGTTTTTATATTAATGTTAAATTATTTGGCCGTCCTACGAGTATACGTAGACTAACGGCATCATTTCTATGTCGGTTTTAACAACTGTTTTAGCATTCGAAACCTGTTTCTATAGTAAGGTTTTTAAAATGCCGAAAATTATTGTTTTTTTGCGAATTAGCGTTGCCACTCGCTTATTGTAATAATTTACAGCTTTTAAAAATTATTATCTTATAGAATATCAAGAAGATTCAATGTGTACTTAAAATGTTTCAGTTTGACAGCTTTCAAGTCATTTGTATGAATGATTTTCTAATTTCTTTTCTAGTCTCGTTTGAAAGCTGTCGTGTTCTTGGTCAGTTCTCGAGAGGCTCTGAATCTTCTGAGGATGATAAATGACGACAGTTTGCCGCAGATTCCTTGGGTAATCGTCACCCCAACTGATATATCGTCGGTGCTGAAGACTTTTGATAAAAAACAACTTGGCCGATTTCAAAAAAGTAAGTTTGAAATAGATTGTTAATGCTGTAATTAATTCTGTTTATTATGTTGCTAAGAATGAAATGTGTTTTATTATGTAGTATTGAGATAATTATAAAAGATAATTCTATCTAACTGCTCCAAATTAAAAAAAAAAAAAAAAATGCAACAATTCAGACGCAGCAAAATTTCAATGTAAGAAGTGATTCCTTTATCAAAAGATATACAGCAAATAAATGCTTAGAGAATAAAAAACTTTATTTACTTTTTCAATTAATAGGAAATCTTATTAAAAATATTATTCTAGTTTATAATGGTAGGTTCCAATACGTGGAGTTTCTATTAATTTCCATCTAGCTAAAGTTTTGAAACGATAAAATATTATTGTATTAATATATATATATATATATAAACACCTAGTGACCCTTGTACGTCGTGATATATTTTCGGTGGTTTCTCTACTCCAGTTATTCAAAACAGAATATATTTTTCGGGACCTGATGGCCGAGTGACTATCGCTCTGACGCTTGGTGTCACAGGTGTCAGGGTCTAGTCCCAGTGGTAGATTCGGTAGTATATGCTTGTAGTAGTTCGGAATTCAATTTAAACCGTAAGTCCCGGTCTAATATGAGCGTAGAGCGTTGGACGTAGGGCTGACAGCTTTGCCCCAGAAAATATCTCTTGTCTAGAAATCTGCCAGTAGCAGGCGGCCTTGGCTGCACATAGGGCTGTTGCGGCAATGAAGAAGAAGATATATTTAAATGTATATGAAGATGATGCATATACATACGGATGATGTAATGATGCATTACCATCTACAGATATCTTTTAAAGCTACCAAATACTATTTGATCTACTAGATATCTTTATGCACATATCAAATAATTACATGAATAACAAAAAGTAATGCATCATTATCTGGAGACTTTTTGATTCCAATGAAACTCATTTATATCACATTTTAAAATTTTGGGCACTAAAACAAATTATAAGTTTCATAAAATAGAAATCCTTTAATTTATTTTATATTTGTTTTAATATTCAAAGTATATTTGCATATACACAAGAAGAAATCTTTACAATAACCAATCCCGTATTTTATAACATTCAAATTGGCGACTTATTAAATTATTTCTTTATTTCAGATACTTCTTTTGTCTCCCCAATCCACTGACATTCCGGAATTTGATGATTATTTTCACCAACTACTCGATGAAGAAACTATCAAATATCATCCACTTCTAATGGAATTTTTGCAATCTGTCAATGGCAATAACACGGACGACAATAGTAAGTGCATATATTTATTTACAACATAATAACATTGGAATAAGTAGAATTAAAATTTCAATACATGGTTAGGTTTGGTATATCATGTTTCAATATATGGCTAGGTTTGGTATATCAGGTTTCAATATATCGTTAGGTTTGGTATATCAGGTTTCAATATATGGTTAGAGTTTGGTATATCAGGTTTCAATATATGGTTAGGTTTTGTATATCAGGTTTCAATAAATGGTTAGGTTTGGTATATCAGGCTACAATATATGCTTAGTTTTGGTTTGTCAGGTTTTAATATATGGTATGGGTTGGTTTAAAAATAAACAAAATGTCAGATACTTAAGTTTGCTTAATTATAACTCTATTAATAATTATAATTGAAAAATTATTTGATGATTTAAACTATTACAAGTAGAAGACCATTTTTTAAATCCAACCAATAGGAAACCCTATATATTTTCATGCAGAGGATCAATCTGGATCTTATGAATTCTGATCAAAATGTTGTTTTACAACTCACCAAACTATTACCATTGTGAATATGTTTATTATCAGCTAATAACATAATTGTCAAAACGACTTCTACAATTTTTATAAGTATCAGCCATAGTGACAAAATTTAAATATGAAATAACATGTATGTCCTGGAATTTTAATTATATTTAATATCCTTATCATCGGAAAGCAATAATTCTCCAGCTTTTAATAGTTTAGGTCACTTGTACCAACTAAAAAAAAATTATGAGATAAGCTCAAATCACTCAATATACTTTAAACTATTTATTTGCCTTACGCTTTAAAATATATGTTTGACTTATACTTTAAAATATTTATTTCCCTTACACTTTAAAATATTTGTTTGACTTACGAAAAATATTTATTTACCTTACACTTTAAAATATTTATTTTACCATTTTAAAATATTTATTTACCTTTTATACTTTAAAATATTTATTTGACTTGATGGTTTTGATTTACTCAGAAAAGTGGTATTTATTTTCAGTGGAAAGGATTATACAATCAACATAAAAATAAAAGGAAAATTTTATGAATACACTTTGCCTTACACTTTAAAATATTTATTTTACTTACACTTTATAGTATTTATTTTACTTGCACTTTAAAATAATTATTTACCTTCTGTAAAATGTTTATTTTACTTGATAGTTTTGACTTACTCAGAAAAGTGGTATTTATTTTTCAGTGGAAAGGATTATACAATTAACATAAAAATAAAAGGAAAATTTTATGCATACACTTTGCCTTAACTTTAAAATATTTATTTGACATACATTTTAAAATATTTATTTACCTTACACTTTAAAAATATTTATTTTACTTACGTTTTAAAAATATTTATTTACCTTATACTTTAAAATATTTATTTGACTTGATGGTTTTGATTTACTCAGAAAAGTGGTATTTATTTTCAGTGGAAAGGATTATACAATTAACATAAAAATAAAAGGAAAATTTTATGCATACACTTTGCCTTACACTTTAAAATATTTATTTGACATACATTTTAAAATATTTATTTACCTTACACTTTAAAAATATTTATTTTACTTACATTTTAAAAATATTTATTTTTATACTTTAAAATATTTATTTGACTTGATGGTTTTGATTTACTCAGAAAAGTGGTATTTATTTTCAGTGGAAAGGATTATACAATTAACATAAAAATAAAAGGAAAATTTTATGAATACACTTTGCCTTATACTTTAAAAATATTTATTTTACTTACACTTTATAGTATTTATTTTACTTGCACTTTAAAATAATTATTTACCTTCTGTAAAATGTTTAAAGTTTTGACTTACTCAGAAAGTGGTATTTATTTTCAGTGGAAAATATTATACAATTAACATAAAAATAAAAGGAAAATTTTATGAATACACTTTGCCTTAAAGTTTAAAATATTTATTTACATTTTAAAATATTTATTTACTTTATACTTTAAAATATTTATTTGACTTGATGGTTTTGACTTACTCAGAAAAGTGGTATTTATTTTCAGTGGAAAAGATACAATTAACACAAAAATAAAAAAAAAAAATTTGATGAATTGAATTATATGGCAAGTGATAGGAATTTACTTATTTTAGTAGTTAGTATTTATAGCATTACTTGCATAAAATAGATTGAAAATTACGACTGTCATGCATCATTATTTCACCACGTCTCATCTTATTGCAGGCACCTCTGTGGCCCTTCCAGAAACCACTCTCACATCCATGCTTCCACTTCCATCCAGCAATTCATCAGAAATTGACGATTCCCATCCAACCAAGAATCAAACCTTTGACACGGCAGACGTCTCGTCCGTGGTCAAAGCCGTCTGGACACTGGCGGCATCCCTGAAGAACGTCCAGAAGCGCTCCTGCCGACGGGGCACCGACTGTCTCCTGTACCTGAGGAGGAGCCTCAGTGCTTACGTTGGCAGGGCTGCGACCACGCTCAACCATGTCGTCGACGCGGGGACAGAGAGCTTGAAGGGAATGAGATTGAAGTTCGAAGGGGACGGAGAGTTGTCCTCCGTGCGATATGGATTAAGGGGATTTGCTCGAGAAGGAGAAATTTTAGAGGTGGGTTTGGTAAAACTTGTGAAATATTTTGATAACTGGCAACTGGAATTTGGCATAATGGCTTATTATTCAAGCTCATACGACTTGAATTTCCGGCTCAGATTATTAAAACTCTTTACTCTTACCTATAAGCCCGAGAATGTTTTTTAGAGTAGGTGGAGTTACTTCCTCATCCAGACCAATCGAAGGGGAGTTCCACAAGGGTCGCTCTTAGCGCCCGCCCTCTTCAATATTTTCATCAACGATATACCGAGAGACTGCCAAACCTCTCTTTTCTGTTACGCTGATGATACGGCGATATCCACACAAAACAAATCACCTCAGCTTGCTGTCGTCGAAAGACTTGCAATATTCAGTTTATAATTTAGAAAAATGGTTAACCACCTGGAAAATTAAAGTTAATGCCACGAAATCGGCCTGTATACAATTTACTCGGAAGATCTCATTTTCTCCGCTAGGAAGTATCACTCTTTTTGGCCAGTCCGTCCCCTGGGTAACTGAATATAGATACCTGGGGTTGTTTTTAGACCCAAAATTAAACCTGGGAGATGTCTCGCACTCAACTATAAAATACTCATATAATGACCAACTCAACCCAGTAAATTATCTTCTATCTTATGCATTATTTAACATCAAACATTATTTATTTATTGGCATTTAAATTAATTATTTATTGAGATAATATGTATGTTTAGTTAAGTGTGACTCTAATTAGTCGTTGCTATAATGAATTTTGAGAAACTATTCTAATTTTCTTCACCCGGATATCACAGGTTTAATGAAATTGGTCTTCTTTCAATAACAACCTGATGGCTAATTGGCTAGCTCTCTGGTCTTTGATGCTTCAGGTTCGAATCCTGGCGATGGCATAGATGTTTGTTAGTGGTTCGGAATCCACGTTAAACTGGTCCGGTCTAGTTTCTAGGCTAACTTTGCAGCTCTACAGTTATTTTGTGCTCACTTTAGTGTATACAAAATGACCGTAGAGCTACAAACCAAACCAATCTTTCGATAATGTTGTAATGTTTTCAGCCATTCCATTGCTTTTAATTTTTATTTGCCATTTACAATCAAATACTACAGGAAAAATATGAAAGAATGATTTTGAGGAAAAAATAAAGATTAATTCAGCTGAGAAAGAAATATTGAAACAAAAACTGCCGCAAAAACTGAAAACTGAAACTGAACAACCGCATGCGTTATTTAAAAAAATTAAATAAACAAATAAAAAGATTATAATTACGAATGAAATTTCAACTTCACTTTCATTAACAGGACAATAGAAGTTGCATGATTTTCTAATAAATGTATTTTCTAAGATACTTAATTTACTATGCGCATGGATTGACTTAGTGTCACTGCGAGACTTCTCACGAATTAAAAGCGTTCCTGTCATACATCATCATACAATGCAGGGTAAAATGCAGAGGATCCTAGGCCGGAAGGCTTTTATTGCCTACTTCGTGCAATGAAGAACTCGATAAACGATGATAATTTTCAATTTTTGAATAGCAAAAAAATAGATTATGTGAAATTTCGACTGAAAATTGGGGTGAGAACTGGTACAGGAGTGTGGCATATATAAATGGAACGATATATCACGAAAATATTAATAATAAAATTAATATGCTCTTAAAATTACAGAATGGTTCTTATAAACAGCACATGAATGTCAATATTACACAAAATTAATTCAAATAATAACAAAATTAATTCTTGTGTAAGTTGTAAGAAGTAAATATGTAAAAAAATAAATAAATAATAAATAAAAATAGATAAATAATAATAATAATAATCACAAAATTTACAGGTCTTACTAAAGTAAAGCTAATAATTTTTTTCACATTCGAAATGTTTTAATATGAAGGTAATAATTTTTCTAAAATTTCTGTTAATTTTTTTTTTTTTTTTTTGCGTTGATTTACTCAGTATCGTAGAATATTTATTAAACAATTTCTTTTAATCTCATGAAATTTCTGATAAAATTTAATATAAATCTATAAAAATCAGGAAAACAAATGTTATTTCTAATGAAGAAAAACAAAAAAAAATGTTAAATAAAATAAGTGAACAATATTTTAGTTATGAGTATAGTGCTGCCATCTATTGTTTGAACTAAAAACAAGCAATGGTTTCCGTATTTAGAAAAAAAAATTATTATTTTAATGTATTTCTTTTTACAATTGTTAAAAGAATAATTAAAAACGTCATATTAAATATATATTTAATAAAAATGTTACAAAAAATAATTTATTTTAACATAAAATAAATACATCTAATTAAAAAGTATGAAACTATTATTTATTAAAAAGTATGAAATTATTTATTTTGCATTGTTTTTTAACTTAATCTTTTTAACTTTTGATCATTATTCATTTTGTAATGAAATTTTAGTATAATTCCAATTTACAAAATAATTCTATATCTAATTCAAGTTTAAAAAATTTTAAAAAATGCTTAGTTTTCAATACTTTAAATATTGAAATAACAATAAATAAATTTTCTCCCAATTTTTTTTATTATTAATTTTAAAATCAAATTTATTTCTTTTCTAGGTTGGCTTTTACAGCGATGAGGATGGATTAAATGTTGATCATGATGTTCTGATGCCATTCGACGAGTTTATATTTATAGATCCCTTATCTTCATCATCATCATCTTCTAGTTCATCATCATCATCGTCAGAGGCAGAACCGCATGCTAAAAAAGACAAAATAGATAATACAGATAATTCAACTGACTATTCCCTGTATAATACAACAGATGAACTTCATCCGACCACAAGTAAACCTGAATATGTTGAGTGGAAAATATTCGATGATATTGGTGGCGAAGATCTTGCTCCAGAAAAGGTGAGTTTTTTTTATAAAATTTAAACAATTAGTTATAATAATACAACGCACACAAAAAGTCACAATGTTAATTTTTAAAAAAATTTGACACATACTATTTATAGCATTAAAAAGTGAATATTAACCTTACCTACAAGGGGCTTAATGGCCGAGTGGCTAGCGCTCTGGCGCTCGATACCACAGGTATGGCATGAATCCCGGCATGTGCCATGGGTGTTTGTAATGGTTCGGAATCCACTTTAAACCGTAAGTCTCGGTCCTAATAGGATCGTAGAGCGTTGTGGGGGCATTGTTACTCCGCGTCCGTGGCTTATCTTCAAGTTACACGCGCCCCCTGGGTAGTGCAAAGTGAGTAACGTCTGTGCAGCCCTTGTGGCATAAAAGATCACGGTCTATTGCCAACTGCATTAGAAAAAAAAAACCTTACCTACAACAGTTCAGTATGCTCATCTTTAGTTGCACATATGATATACAGCCTGTAGTCCAATGTTTATCATATTCTTTGTGACATAACATTTTCATATTTCTCCCTCATAAAACTGATCCAGCCCGACTCGAGGCTCACTGGCGATGTGCGCCGCTGGTGAGCAGTAGAGCTGAGGTTCAATCCGACAGCAACTTTGTTATAGACACTGTTTCAAAAACGAGAAGGGAGTGTGATGTGCAGCATATTGCCTTGTTAGTCGAGCTACCTGTTGCTGTTATACCATACGATACTCAAATGCGGGGTAGTTCCCTCTAAAAGTCCTCCCGGACGTTACTACTCACCTTCTTTAGCGACACGGAGCTAAGTCAGACTTCTACCTACAGGTGTTCCATCACAACAGAAACTGCCCCTTTCCTTCCTTCCATGAGCTGGCTATTCATGAGATGTCCGTCCCTAACTGCAAGACATTGAAGATTAGACACAACAACAAAACTGAAAAACAATGTCGAAATTGATTGAAAAAAAAAAAAAAAATTGAGTGATTGGTTAAAATCTAGAACAGAAACTACAATGCATGTTTTAGAAGGGGCTTCTATTTCAACACCTTAAAATAAAATACACATAAAGATTAAGATTCTATGGAGAGTGTTATTTGGTTGTCTGCCATTAAAATTTCAAAAATTCAACTCACCGATAAACAAGTAATATAAAAGAAATTTTTTAAGTCAATTCCTACTTTTTTTTCACTATATTGCGGAAAGTCTTTTATAAATAATTTTCATTGATTTTTTTAAGTTTATCTGGCGCCATCTATTGGTAGATATATGCAACTTAAATCTAAAAAAAAAAAAAAAAAACTAAGATTAATTAATTAAATTTAATTACTGAATTAATATTTGAAAAAAACTGTATTAACATCAGGTGTCCTCCACTAAAAGTTCAAAAAATGTATTTGAACTTGAATGGATAAATAAAAAGTATTTTATTGATGATTGAAAATTAGAACAAGATATATAAATATAGGGAGAGTGTGATCTAATAGAAGGAATTGAAAAAAAAAAATTTTTTTCATAATCCTGCTTTAAAATTACCCGTGAATTAAAATAGCTTCAGAAATAGTTCATTTATCACAACCATTGCTTATTAGAGCTGAGGTCACTAATCTTTATAGACAGCTGACCTCTTAAGACTTTTTTTAATTTTTATTTACCAGCTCTAATTTGATATTATTTAATTATAATAAAACACTGAAAAAATACCCTTATGTCTTTTTTTTAGATGTTAACTTATAGAGTTCACGTTACAATATTGCTTAACGTCAAAAAGATTATTTTTGTTTTTGAGATCCTCTTTAATATAATTTAGTATAGAAGCAACCTAAATCAATTGAATTAAATATTACCAACACAATGATGTTTCATATTTTTCTATTAACTGCAACTTTCGCCCTAACAATTTTGGTGGCCAGTTCATTAGAACATTAGAATTAGCATCCTTCCTTGATAACTCGAAAACCACAGGGTGTTGGCGAGCAAGGCAATTAGGAAGCGGATCATCTGTCATTCATTCGAATATTTTCTAAAAAAATAATCTATAACCTGTAATTAAGAGCCATAATTTAATCTTTGTCCAGGCATAATCGTCTTTTTTTTCTTTACCCATAATTATTTCAATCAGAATCTTATTTCTGAACATGGCTTTAATCAATTTGTTTTATCTTTGTTAATTTTTGTATAACCCCCATGTTATTATTGTGGCTTTTGTTACCTTAGAAACGCCTTTACCTACTTTTGGTAAAGGAATGACTTTTAAAGGTTGTTTCGATTTTGGCAGAAGCTTCTATTCGCTTTGCCAAGAACAAAAGAAAAATTGGAATAATTAATTAAATAAATTTTTTTCTCTTTTCATATAAGATGTAATAATGGTCTGAAATTCAAATCATTTTTAACTTCAAACAGAATAAGAAAAACATTAACACCTAATTATAACATTAATTAATTTAAACATTACACCTAAATTATTAACAGTACTCGTGAATAGCTCTATAAAATCAAGAAATTGCGATTCACAGTAAGTGCATGTTATAAAAAGTATAAAAGGGTTATATGTGTAATATGAGGTACTTTATAAAATAAGTGTAAATGATAAAATATTAATACAGTAGATGTGAATAGCTCTAAAAAAAAAAAAACAAAAAATTGCTATTTACAGCAAATGCATGTTATAAAAAATGGTAAAAAAAGGTTTAAATGGGTAATATGAGGTACTTTATAAAAATAAGAATAAACGATACATCGTCTTTTGCATTGTGGGAAAGCAATAAAATGCACAAAATTATTTTTTTTTATTTGATTTAACTTAATGATATCTACCATATTTTTTTTAAAATTATTTTTATCTTTTCTCTCTGCAATAAATATTACGAAATATAGTTCAATTTTTTTTTATTTGTATAATATGTAAGGTAGACATGTTGCTGGCTACCCATTTGGTATACAGCAACATCTAGACCAAGTCCTCCGTGTGGTCTCATGGTAGGAGGGAAAGGAAGGGGGAAACTTCTGTTGTGATAGAACACCTGTAGATAGATGTCTGACTTGAGTCTGTGACGCTGAAGAAGGAGGACAGTGCCTTCCAGAGGGACTTTTAGGGAGAACTACCCCACATTTTGCGTATCTTATGAGAGAAAACCTGGAAAACTACCACCAGTTAGCCCGATTAAGGAGGCAAGGCGCTGATACATCACACACGGCATCGATTCTCCTCGTTTTTTACAAACAGTGTACAACAAACCTAACGTCTAATGCTGACCAACAAACAGCGCGCGTTGCCACTGAGCCACAAGTCGGGCCCGTACAGTCTTTACGCATAATGCATCAATACACGGGGAAAAATAAATTATAACTGGTAATAATAGAAATAAATACCTAGAAGAAATAAAAAACAATAAAAGTATCATATAAGCTAATGAAAAAGCAAATATTACAATGTAAAAAGTACTATATTGCAATGTGCAGGTAAAGTAACAATAGAGATACATATTAATCATATTGACAACAACCGCAAATTCAGCAAATGGTGAAAATAAATTTCGTGTTTGAATTCATCTTGAAACAGAACTGAAAGCTTACTTTTGTTACAGAAAAACATGTCTCTTCCGCTGTCCTCACCAGCGACTTGAACAAGGATCTCGACTTGGTGTTGACTCTCCATGACGATTCGAATCTGCAAGTCCTTTCCGACAACACCTCTTCCGTGAGCAGAGAGGACGAGAACGTCGGGAATCGTGTTGATGTTGGACCCAAATACGACAGCGAACTTCATGCTTCATCATCATCATCATCATCATCATCATCATCTTCATCGAACCTCAGATCCATTTCACTGACGAGTCATCAAGAACCTGAAATCAATGGAGCTTATAGAGCAGGTAAAGCAGTGGCTTCCAAATTTATTTCTTTTGTAATATTTTCAGATACTAGCGCTCTGGCTCTCGGTGCCACAGGTTTCGGGTTCAAGTCCCGGCGGTGCCACGGATGTTTATAGTGAATCTGAATCCACTTTAAGCAGTAGGTCTCGATCTAATATGACTGTAGAGCGATATGCGTAGGACTGACATTCGCACCCAGTAAAAAGTATACATCTTCTGTCTCGTAATCTGCCAGTAAGTAGATGGTCAATGTCCCACGACGGGGCTGTTGCGCCATTGAAGAAGAAAAATCTTTTCAAATAAAAAATTATTTATCACCCCCTTGAAAATATTTATTTAAAAAGAACAAACAGAAAGATATAGTAAAAATATCTAACTTGTTACTAAACTTTTCACTTGTTACCCCCTTCCCCCTTCCCCCTCCCTTGATGGTCGTTCCGTTATCCCCTAGAGGGCTATAGCTCCAGTGACCAGTAGTGAGTTAGGAGGACATTTATGTCAGTTATAAAATATTAAAAATTTACTTTTGTTGTTTATGAATGCCCTTCCTTCCTCTTGGGCGCAACAACCCCATGGTGGGCCAAAACCTTCTGCCAGATTTTGAACTTGTTGAATTTCGAACCAAGTTCTTTTTTAGGGGAAATTCAGCATACATTTACTAAGGCACTGTACTTTTAGTATGAGAAACTACAGTATTGGATAATAGGTTAATTTTAAACCATTTCGTTGTTGTTGTTTCTTATCCCACTTGGTAGACATCTAGATCAAGCCCACGAACCCTAAATCATTGTTAGATAATTAAAACATGCAATTCATGCTAGCAACTGCTGATCTAATCTATGATATAAATTGCTGATTAGATTGAATTAGTAATTTAAATTCTAGATTCATATATTCATAATGCTTTGATTTACATTCGAATCTTCAAAAATAAATGATAAATATTTACTAAATCTGACTGTAAATTATCATATTATAAGCTTCACATCATGCATTATATTTTTTATTTCTGATAAATTAAAAAAAAAGGTTTATGTTATTTATTTATGTATTTATGTTATTTTTAACAGTTTTAATTCAAGATCATAATCATTTATTAAAAATCATAGATTTAAAAATTTGTTTAAGGACCTTGACTTAAGATATAGTTGCATATTTTTATTCTGCTATCATAATAATCTGTTTTGTTAATGAATAAATGGAGTATTTTACATTCATATTTAAGAGATTAAAAAATAGTTTCACTTTCTTTTATTTAATAGAATCTAAACTAATGCTCATTGAAATACTTTTACAGATATTATATGATTAATTTCGGTTGAAAAAAATGTAAGCAATAAAATGTTTAAAAACTTGTGAGCAAGCCGAAAGAGGAAGTTATCTAAATAGCTGGATGACCTAATTTAACAATTTACGTAATTGTGGTGAAATTCTCATTTAAGGAATGTTTATCTAGTTTGAGAATCTTTTTATTTTTATTATTTGTTTCATATCCTTTTAAGTGAGCTAGCAAAGTGATTAAAATATTTTAGTAAAAATATCGTTTTATTTCTCGCCGTAAAAATTTTTATATTTATAAAAATTCATATTATTTTTTAATATGTGTTTTTCTACATTAATAGATTCTTAAAAGGAACTATAAATATACATAAATAAATAAAAAAATGCCTCATATGCATTTTGAAATGTGTGTGAATTAAATACAGGGTGCAAAAGTAAAATGCAATAAAAATATATATATGGATCTGGTAGGCATGCAGTTTACAGATTAATATTTACCATGGAACGAAATTTTATTCATGAAAAAAAAAAAAAAAAAAAAAAAGTAGTTCAAAATTTTGATGATAGAGGGCGCTACTTTAAATAATTCCATGGAAATGGCAGGTACAAATCGCTTATAATTTCAACATTAAAACCTTATTGATAATGATCCTTATGAAATATACTTAAAATCTACTTAAATCTTGTGTTTCTTGACATTTTATAAAATTATTGTAATAATTTAAGTGTAAAATAACTAAATAAATAAGATTCTAATGTTGTCACAATAATTATTTGTTCTGATTTAAAAAGAATTGGCATCTTTAATTTTAATCAATTCAATTCATCAAAAAGTAGGTGTCAACAGATGAGTATCATTATTTTTTATTTCATTTCTTTTCTTTTTTTTTAAATTTTTCATTAATATACAGAGTACTCGAAAAGTCATGATATGTTTTTAAAAAAATTAAATAACAAGAGTCACATAAGTTTATAATGTTTGGAGGTATATCTAAAAGAAGATCATAAAGTCTTTTTGCTTAAAATCTTAAATGCATTAGTTTTTATGTGCACATTTAATGGTAATGTGAATCTTATATTCCAATTCTTGTCATGCTTTTTGTAACAAGGCTATACTAATAAAGGATGTAGTGTTTACCATTCGTCCTTTGAAGTTTTTAAAAGGCTTTGTTCGGTAAGTTGGTTCTGAAAATATAATTATGTGTTGCTAAATATCCATTACTGTATTGTGTATTATATTTCAAGCTCTAATGCAGCTTGTTGAATTGGCATCTTCAAGAAAAACTGATCATAGAAATTCTAATTTATCTTTCTTAACATATCAATATATTTCACTCGGTATTCTAAACAGCAAATCTTTTTAATTTCATTTTGATAATTTGCAATTGAAATACTTTTTAATAAAATTTGACGTTGGGAATTCAATATAAAGACAATTTGAATTTGGAATGTAAGGAGTTTGTATTTCATAATAATTTGCAAAAAGCTATATTTAAAAGGAGCAATATAATGAAGATAACTTACAATTTATACCATCTAATATTTTATAGAACCCAGCTCTCGATCTGACAGACGAGTGGACGACTCTCAACCCAAATCTCCCGAGTTTCCTTCTGAAGATGTGAAAGTGGTTCGGGCCAGCAGCAGCAGACACGTTTCTGCATGGCTGGGCCGACCCTGGGCCCTCTCGGTGCTGGGAGTGTGCGGATTCCTCATCCTGGCTACACTGTACATTTTGGTTTTCCTGATGGTCAAAGCGTGCGAAGGGTCCCTCAAGAAGACCAACTGCTGTCTGGCTGGAACGCAGCTGGTAGCATTGCTTTGCCTGTACCTGTCTGCAGCTTTATACACTTGGAAACCGTCTGCTCTTTTATGCGGTTTGCAGAGGTTACTGCCCAATGTCAGTCTGGCATTCTGCTATGGAAGTCTGCTTCTGAAAGGTAAGAAGTAAAATCAATTGATTGTTGCCATGATTTGTTTTTTTTTTTTTTTACTTCAGGGATCTCAAGTTCCATATGCAAATGGTATATTATATACCATTAACAAACTTTGATTGGCTAAGAGGAAGTTATTGACTTTCAGAAGAATTTTTGGAATAATTTATATTGGAGAACGTATGAAAGTAAACCCAGAAAGCTCCAACTGCCAGTCTGATTCGATACCAGTCTGATTCTATCTGATTCTATCGATTCGATCGCATAAAACTCCATCCTTACCGAATAATATTCTCAAAATTTTTCTGAAAGATTGGAGCAAAAAACGTTCCTTAAAATGTTTTGAAACCCTCTTTTCCATTTTAGGTTTTATCACTTAGGCTTAAAATCGTCTGGTCACTTGTAATAGAAGTATATGCTTTCATTTATTAAAAATTGTTACTAAATTCATGGGTATATAGACTTTTGGATTATACAGTGTAAAATAATAAAAGGATTAGTATTTTCTCGTTCCTCAGATTTTCCTTTCTCGAAAAATTCCTTTCGTTTTCTGAAATCACTCAATGATTATATATCTTATTGTAAAAGAAAATAAACAGCTGTAATATATTTTAAACATAAACTGCATCATACTTTTTCCTAGATTTTTTAAATAGTCATATTAATTATAGCCATATAATTTAGCCATAGCCATAGCCATATTAATTACTTTGAAATCAACGACATGTTCTAGATTTAAAGCATATTTTTGTCTCTCAAAAGTATGAATCAAAACCATATGAAATCACTCAATGATTATGTATCATATTGTAAGAGAAAATAAACAGCTGTAATATATTTTAAATATAAACTACATCTTGCTTTTTTTTCTAGATTTTATTGAATAATGAAAAAAATATTTTTAACTAATGCTTATAATGATTAAAATTATTTAAAAAATTGCAAGCACAGAAAATACTTAAAATTTACATTTAAGTACATTTTCTCTGTGAATTATTAGTTTTATTATAAAAGTTTGGCCATATATAGAAAAATAAATGTAATTTTTGTGAGAGTCCACTTATTTCTTAAATTGGAAACTGTCCAACTGGTCAATGGCAATTTTCCAGCTGGCGATTTTCTCTGGTTAAAAACATATTTTTCAACTAAAACCTGCAGTTTCATCCATTCAAAAAATCTATTTCATTTGACGTCTAGACACATGATTTCAGTTGCGTGATATGTTTTTCGAGATACAGTTATATATTTCGAAAAATTATACATGCAGCGTTTTAGAGTGAGAGACAAAATTGCTTCAAGCTTCTATTTACTACTTTACGATTTTTGCCAGGAACCTTTTACAAGATAATTCTGTATCAAAAATCATATTTTAATCAGAGTGGTTTGCATATTATATATGTGATAATTTCTTTATGACTTTATTTTCGACTTTATAGTAATCCTAAAAATTGTAATTAATTGTTTTAATAATTTGATTTTGCTGAATTGATTGCATCTACATCATCTATAAATTAAAATTTGGCGAAAATAAACAAAATTTTCCTGTGATGTTTTGAAGCAATGTTATAATTTCTTCTGAATTGTTTGAACGATTAGGATCTCACATTTTCTGTTACATTAACAGGAACATGTGTTATTTATTGTCATGACAACTTTACTTTTTTAATGTTTTGTAAACATTAATAAAATAAAAACATTTCGAAAAGGTTTGCTTTTAATGTGAAATTTACTTGGTTGCATTGAGTTATTTTGCATTAAATTGATTGCAAAATACATATAACTTTCTACTTTTATGATTTATACATTGAAGAATTTCTTGGATAAGGGAAACATTTAGCATGTCAGTACTTTAAAAATAAAGAAGATAATTCTCCGCTATTCAAATTGCCAGTTAAAATTATTTGTAACCTCCTCTTCCCTTCACTCTTAAAAATATTAGTATTTTAACTATATCTATTATAAATACTAAAATTTAATATTTCCATTCAATTTATTTTTTATCTTTGTGTAGCGTATTAGACAAATCATAATATTGTGTTTATGCAAATTATTTCATGTATAAACTGGTATCAAAAAGTTTCAAAGAACTCTATTTAAAAGGACATTATTTATTATGCAAGGAAGGAATTTATGCCCGTGATAAAAAAATATTACATAGGTCACTTTATTTATCTATTATTCTGCAATAACTCCTTCAAAATATTGCTTTACACGACAGTACATTTTTCAAGCATTACTGGAGTATATCCTGGCTGTAATTAAATATGTCAAGCATCTTTGAGTAAACATATCAGAGCTGAATCATTTATGCTGTTTATGGAAGACTTCGACTAGAGGTTTCATTTGTTTCGACGGCATTGCTGTGTACTATTCTTCGATGATGTTCTTATATAAAATTTCGAATGATTGAGACTTTTTCGGATTGGTATTAATTTTGCAGTTTGAATTTGTAAAGGTCTTTTTTTGATCTTAGGTTTTCTTCCTCTCTTAAGCTTGCTTTCCACTGATAGCTGAAAACTTAAGTGAACAACAGAAAGAACTAATTTGTTGATGATGTTCTACAAGAATATAACCAGTTTGCTTATCCACTTCAACTATTGTTTCTTCAAGTGTTTCTTTTGTTCCTGACAGCATTGCTGTGTACTATTCTTTGATGATGTTCATATACAAAATGTCGAATGGTTGCGAAATTTTTTATCTCACCTTCTTGGGGTTTTCTTTCTCTCATAACTGACTTTCTACTCATAGCTGAAGACGAGTGAACAACAGAAAGAACCATTTTTTTAGGATGTTCATATTTGAATATAACCAGTTTGTTTATGGCACACTTCAACTAGGTGTTTCTTCTGTTTCCTGACAGCATTGCTGTGTACTATTCTCCGATAATATTCATATACAAAATATCGAATGGTTGTGACATTTTCGGAAATTGTGAAAGTCTTTTTTTCTCTTTACTTCTTGGGATGTTCTTCCTCACTTAAGCTGGCTTTTCACCGATAGCTGAAGACTCGAGTGTACAACAAAAGAATCAATTTATTGATAATGTTCATATACAAGAATATAAAAAAGTTCGTTTTTTTTTTCGGAGTTTTGACTATATTTTCCTGGCAGTATTCATGTATACTGTTCCTGATGATGTTCATATACAATTTGTCGAATGAATTCATATAGAAGATGTTGAATTATTGCAACATTATCGGAATTTGAGAAGATGTTTGGAAGTTTTTCTTTATCTCTACTTTCTGAGGCTTTCTCTCTCAAGATAGATTTCTTGTTGATAACTGAAGACTAGATTGAATAACGGGAAACCATTCTTTTCCAGAGTGGTTTACACAAAAGACAAAATTTTCCGACCATCACTATACAAATTCAAGTATATTAAAAAAGCGTATCATGATGGCATTCTGCAGAAGTTTTGCTTTCAGAAGTTAGATGAAATTCAAGTTAAAAGCAATTGAGACAGGAGATTAAATTGGCAACTGGCTTGAGTTTTACATTGCTTTTAGTTTACGAAGGGAATCCAACTTCAGCTCTCAAAATAAACGATTCATTTTATTTGTTCAAACAACTCATTGAGGTATCTCTGTAATCTTGATACATCAAATCAAATATCTCAGTGAGAAAAATTTTTGTCTTTTACGTTACTGTTTAAATTGAAAAGTTTAATTAAATTTTTTTTTTTACTGTTTAATTGAATTTTATCACCCGTGTGAAGATGATTTCACAATTGTTGCAACAATTCTTCTATATTCTAGAGCCACCTCGTATATATGTGTATTGAGATATGGATATAAAATAAGGTAACAAAAACAGTTTTTCCTTTAATTTTCTTTTTTTCTGTTGATCAATTAGTATCCTGTTATAAAATCAGACTGTAGCAAAAAAAAAAAAAAGCCACCTTATCGAGTTAGTAATAACATTAGAACTTAATCAAGTTACATTCTATTTTTATAATCTGACATTTAGATCAATGACGGATAAAAAACACTTTTAACAGCTTTTCAAATAGGATAAATTATGTCTAAGACAACATGTTAATTATATACACAAAATACAAATTTTATTTATTTATAAATTTTTTTTTACCAAAATTAATAGATAATTTAAACTCAAATTTTTTTGCAGGTATGTACTTGAGAGCTCAAAATAGCTTGGGATTAGGCGGAAGTGTAAACAGGTGCAACCAGATGCTGACCCTTTTGTTTATCGTTGGAGTTCAAGTTGCCTTGGAAACTCAGTGGTGGCTGGTCCATCCACCTGGCCTAGCCCTGGAGGCCTTCGAATGCCTAACTGGAAAAAGAGAGATTTTGCAGTCCCAAATTTACATTGCTTTTCTTCTTCTTTTGGCTACAGCTTTAGCCGTATCAACACGCAGGTGAGTGTTTTATTCATATTTATGTACACATATATCTCTGAATAATATATATAATCTTTGATGACTAGACTTTTTTCTCCTTTTTTCCAATTATCCAATTCCTAGACTCTCATCAAGTAATTTAAGTATTTTGTTGATGTTTTCAAATATAATTCAAGTACTTTGATCCCGAAATGATAGATATATTTAACAAATTGAAGCACTGATAGCAGCGGATTATCCTCATCGAATGGATTTTGAAGGTTGAGGCCTGTAACAGAGGATAGTGCTTCCAGATTTTGCTGCAGCTGTACTTTTTATGAATAAATATACCTTTGCAGGTGTCGATGTATTTAACACCCTTTGAGAACATGTGTAATGCGATTCTAAATCCACATGAGTGAGAACAAAACTTCGCCAATGTTGGGCAGAAATCATCAGTGGCTGTCTAACATACCAGTATAATCCTCCAGGGAAACTTTACCATTCCACCAAAGGTGCTGCATTTGCTGGATAATCAATCCACAAGTTTTCATGGATATCCATCACTAACTCATATAGAGATCGGGCAACTTGTGCGGTTCCAGCAAGATGGAGCACTTTGCCCATTAGAGACGAACGGTGTAGCATTATCTGGATACTACTTTTACAGCTTGAAGGATTGGGTGAGGTGGTACTAAAACTTGGCCATACCACGATCACCCTATCAGTTATGCTTCATTTTTTTGTGTGTGTCGCCAGCTAAGAGTGTGATTTATGAAACTCCCTTTGAATCTCGAGAGAACTCATCACTAGACTATTAGCAAGTGCGCAATATGCCTTGGGATGAGAGGTCACTAATCCCTTCTTTGCTGATATGCTCTGTACATACCGATTGTTGTTGTAAACAATTATTGCAATTTTTTTACATTAAAATTACTTATACGTTATAGTTGTGTTTTCGCTTTGTCTTTTCATTTGACTGTGAACATAGCATTTGAGCACATATCACCCGTTAACCCCTGTCTTTGTGTGCCCTCTAGCGCTTTTGAGTTAGACTTCTGACCATGTCTTCTGTGATTCGAATTGTTTGTTTTTCGGTCTGAACTATAATCTCCTAAAATGTGCATCGTTTTTATAAACATCTTGTATACAGAGGGTCCAAAATAATTGGACACATAAAACAAATATGTAGAAAAACTAGAAGATGTAGAAATAAAATGCCTTTGCTAACTTAAATAAATATAATATACGAATCTAAATATTAATTAAAATAAGTTTTTAGCTATAAATAATAATATATTTTTATAAAAGACTTACAATTATTTTAATAATTTCTTCTTCCTATTCTAAACATGTTATATTTTACAGAATTCCATACAACCAACCTGAGAGCAGAAGCCTGATTGCTACCACTCTGTCATGCCTTGTAATATTCTTATCGTGGGACGTTGCCTGTTGGCTTTTACCAGACTCCAACAGCCGAAACATAGCGGCACCGTCAGCTTTAATGGCCACCGCACTCACTATATTGCTGGGAATATTTGGCCCTCAGCTGTTTGCGATTCACAAGTATGGAGGCTTTCCCCACAAGCCACTATCATATGCCGATTCTTTGTCCACTGTTTTCACCATGTTCAAGGATCTGGATAATACTTCCACTGGTGGAACTACATCCAGAGGCAAGAAGAATGCCAAGACCTTGGAAACCCCTTTTGCAACAGAAATGGGAGAAGGCACCAGAAATCCTCTGTACACTGATTATCAATCTGCTTATCCTTGAACCAATATAAAGATATGAATATGGATGGTAAATTATTGATGTCTTCACAAACCGGTTTAGAAGAAAGTGTTAGTTTTAGAAACAATTATGTGATTATCTGTCTTTTGAATTACGTACATTCATCATTTTGAAAGATTATTCTTTTTGTTGTTGTGTTTAAAAACTGTGATGATAACGAAACATAAAAGTGCCTTTCTCATTTGTTATTTTTGTATTTCATAAACACCAATGATTATGCTTTCGTCCTTTTTTTGTCACTCATTAGAAGCTAGCTTGCTTTTTTTACCCCTTTTTATTTAAGTTTAGCGATTTTTTTATTTTAAAATAAAATTGCAAAATTCTTATTCCTCACCTACAAAGTAAGGTATAATCACTTTTTACGAAGCAAAATCCTATCATTAATTTCTAAAAGTACATGTATTATATAAAATTTCAATCACAAAAGAAGTAATGATATAAATAAAATGGTGAATAATAATGGTAGAAGAAATTTATATCGAAGAAATTATGTTGTTCTAATGTATGCATACTTTACTTTAATAAAATTATGAATTATTGAATTACTTTAAATGAGATAGACTGATAATTTCACTTATTTCAAATTAGTATTCTGTTATTATATTTATTAAACAATTTTATTTCAATTATATCTTTTCATCAGGCATATATTTTGAAATCAAGAAATTTATTTCAAACTATATGTCTAGCATATCTTTAAATCAAAATATTACAAAGCAAATTTTTTAAAACTACTTTAAAATATGCTGAAAAAAAAAACGGAATCTAATTTAAATAATTAGTAGTCAAATTAGTTTTTGTAAAAAATAATGTCGTATTTGCTTTGGAACTATATTTAAAATATGTAGTATTTTCAATGATTTCGTTTTAAATTCTGGAGTGCTACTGTTATCTCTTAGTATGTTGCCATTAATATTAATGCTAACATGTATGCTAACTATGTATTTTCTTGTAATGTATAACATATAACAAAAGCTGTATTTTATATTGGGTAAAACAAAACATTTTCTACCAAAGTTTATTTCAAATTGAAATGTTAAAAATTTTCAGATTAAATGTACTTTCAAAATGGAGTCTTTTGAATTTTCAAAATGATTGTTTGAAAATTCAAGATAGATACGACACATCTATCAAAAGTTAACGTCTTTTTTCAGATATTTGCTCAACACCAGTCTTGATGGTTTGAAGACAAACCTTCAAACCTGTATGGCATTTTATTAATATTTTGAAAGCTTCTCTCTACAACATTTTTGTTTATGTTTTGAAGGAATATTTACAGCATTTATGAAATAAATCCATCAATTCAATTGAAGAACTTAATCCACTGACTATAAGACATACTGCTTCAATTAAGTCTGAATGGAATATTGCATTGTTTGCACTATAACCTTACACACGATTCAAGATTGGACTAAGTGAACTCATACATTTTTAGAAAAGTTCTTGTATCTTAGTGGAACAATATCTGTATTATTATGGTTGTATTGTCAATTTTTATAAGTTTTGCAGGTAATGGAATTTCATCGGGAAACTGTAGTGGCTATAAGCTGTAATACAATGTGCCCAAAAAAGGCTTTGATTTGTGCTGGGGAATATCTGTCTATTCGTGGTTTTTCTACCTTTATGTTAAATTTTTATTTCGTGTCCATTATGTTCGTGTAATTTATTTATGAATTGTTAATGAAGTTCCTGATTACAAATAATTTCGACAATTTTAATTTACAGTACCAGTGAACAGGTCTTAATTTCAATTTTTTTTTTTTATGTGAGTGCAAGTATAATTTGTGTAATAATCTTCAATAAAATATTTTTTTGTAAATATTTTGTGTTTCCATAATTTTGTATTGTTCTTACTTATGTTATTATTATATAATAATGGAGGTTATTATAAAGATATATTTAGAATACATAAGAAAAATAACCGATACAAATAGGGTTGTTAACAAAAATTTTTTTAAGAAAGAAAGGAACTGTAGGATATTGGATATAGAAGTAGATAATTTAATTCCAAAATATATTTCTATACAAATTTCAAACTTCTGATACCAAAGCTGTATTATAATTACACAATGCATACAACATAGTATCGTTTTCATAAAATAATGATCAGATTGACTCGGTGTTGCCAGAATTCAGTCAAAATTTTAATAATTAATAATTTTAATTTGATTAATAATTATTACCAATATTTTTAAGTAGAAAAAAAAAAGTGGAATTTTTATCTTAAAACAAATTGTATAATTGTTACACCTCAAACAAAAGAATAATTTCTAAGTTCTTTTTAGATAAGTTTGTTGTGTGGATAAGAATGTCGGCATTATTTTTGAGATACACTGAGTATTCTTAAGTTTATATGTTTCTCAAAAGGTCATTCAACAGAAGTTTTCTCTGATATTATGGGTTCAATTTACGTGGTATTCTCATAAATATTTTAAAGAAATGTTCTTAAATATTCTCATAAATGCTTTTAAAAATGTTCTTAAACGATCTTTAATATAAATAAAGTTAATTCTTATTAATACATTTAGCTGAATAGTAACTTTAAAATTAATTGGTTGAGCAATAAAATATTTTTTTAAACCAGTTACATTACGACCTTGTTATAAAGTTGTCATTCAGAGACAAATATTACATACACATTACAGGCTAACCACGTTAATTTGAAGATGTGATAAATGAAAAAAAAAATACCTGTTCAGTTAAGGTTGGAACATGATTAAAATATTACCTCATGCCACAGTTAAAAATTAAAATAATGAAGAATAAATTGAAATGTAGAAAAATACGGCACTGCTTTTAAATCATTATTATAAATATAATTCTTCTGTACATATGTTTGTCACTGAACTCACTTTGATGAAATTTTGTGTGTGTGTTTGAGTGGGGGCTTGGATGGTTGAGATTCACATTCGGACTTGGTAGGTGGTATTACAATCGATATAATTATTCTGCACATGTGTTTGTTACTATACACCTCCTAAACTGCTGGACGGATTTTGATGAAATTTTTTGGTGTGTGTTTGAGTGGGTTCCTGGATGGTTTAGATTCACAATTGGACCCTGTAGGTGGCGCTGCAATCGGGTTCTTCTGTACGTGTGTTTTTCACTGAACTCCTCCCGAACGTCTTGACCGATTTTGATGAAATTTTTTTGTGTGTGTTTGACAAAACATGGAGAATGTTTTAATGCTAACTCCTTTGTCGTAAGTCGCCCCTTGATGGTGCTGCAGTATATCAACTTCTATATCTTTCAACCAATCGTTATGAACATTGGTAATAGTATGTATTCGAGTATGGAAAATATGTTTGCGCTATACACTTTATTGTTGCTTACCACCTAATATGCAGCTTCACTTTAGCGAGGAACCACGAAGGCTGAAGACTTACTAAATTGCAAGACTACTATCAACGATCATATTAGATCGGGATCTACGTTTTACAGTGGATTCCGTACCACTACAAGCATCCATGGTACAGCCGGAACTCGAGAACCCGAAACCTGTTGGCACCGAGGGGCCAGAGCACTAGACACTCGGGCCATTCAGGCCCTTCTGAAAACAGTTCTGCAAGTAATTGAGGAAGAATGTTCTAATTCTTAATATTACAAATAAAAAAGACGTTTGATTATTTTCTCACTTCGATGTCACAATCGAGAGTTCTGACTGATAAGATACTTTTGAATTATAACTTTGCAAAACTTGTCAATCTCAATCTAGGGAATGTCTTTGTTAACATTTTTTTTTAATGTTCTTAATTAGAAGTGATTTGTGTTTATAGATAGACCTTCATTTAAGATCATTTGTTGAACTCAAAAAATTTATCTTATAGAAAAATGTTTGCTTGGATAGCTATTCATAATTTTATTATTTCTAGATTATGAGTGTAACTTAATGTTTAAATCTGATTTAGTGTTACTTTTATAGTAGAACTTGTAGCACTGACAAAATACAGCTCATGAAAATCTGTCAATTTAAATAAAATATCCTATAATCCTTTTTACATCTGCGTCGAATTTGAATATTTAACTGAAAAAAGTTAGTGAATTGTCTGATTGTTTTATTGTTTATTGTGCTCATGCATTTTGCAAATAAAATATCAGATACTTTTTGCAGAATAACCCTAAAGAACATTATGCATAATAACTATTGTTTTTGATATTTTTATTATTGCAGATTCTTCTTCAGACTGCTGAGTCAGCTTCCCATCTCATGGGGAAAAAACAGTTTTTTTTTTTTTTAATTAAGTAATTAAATCAAATTAATTAATTTTAGGTTTTTTTTTTTAGATTTAAGCTCACGCTCTCCCTATGAATGAAAATATCTTGTTCAAATTTTCAATCGTTCATAAAATATTAGGAAATCTTACAGCAAACATTACATAAAAAATAGGGAAAAGATTTATTCATTGTTTTAAACAACACAAATGCAAAAAGCTCAACGTAATTTTATATTTTTTTTTGAACTTGCAATTAAGTGAAGATGACACTGGATGTTAATACAGTTTTTAAAAAAAAATTTACAAATATTAAGTTTGAAGTGACGATCTTAATAGTAATTAAATTGGTAATTAATTAATTTTTTTTTTTTTTTTAGATTTAAGTTCCCAAAAAGAAGCATATATCTACAAAATCAATAAATTTATTGGCTTAAATTTTGGCTTTGACTGTAAAGAGAATCTTTAAACTTGAAGATTTTTAAAACTAAACACTTTTTAATGCGCCAGATAAAAAATGAATGCAATAATAAATTATTTTATAAAGGACTTTCTGCAATATAGTGAAAACAAAGTAGTAATTGATTATGTTCATTTTTAATATATTTTTTATTTGTTTCAAATGTTCTATTATGTCGAATTATTTAAAAAAAATTTTTTATAATACTTGTTCAAACTGCCCAATAAAATTTTACAAAAAATTTTTTCATTTTCAATCGTTCATAAAATACTTTTTATTCATCCACTCAACTTCAAATACATTTTTTTTAAACGAGAAATGTCAGCTATTTTAGGGTTTTTTTTTAGATTTGGCATGTAATAGATGGAGGCTTACAGAAAATGAAGAAAATTATTTATAAAAACCCCACGGACGGCAATAAAATTTTCTGTAAACGAGAAAATAGTGGCATGAATTATCAAATTATCGAATTATCAAATCACCCTCAGAGAGAAGGGAAAGAACTCATTTCTAATATTCAAGATCATAACCCCGTATGGCCCTGAAAAACGTTAGTGGGAGGACAAACATGTTTTAGATTGCAATGCATTTTGAAACATGTTTTAGATCACTTTCATATTCCCTTATATTAACTTAGGGTTTAAATATGAGCAATTTGGGGAATAAAATATATGCATAGGATTAAATTTAGACATATTTTTATTCATAAAAAATTAGTTTATAATATTTAATTGTATTACCCCTCAAAATTTGAATTATGTTTACAAATAAATTTTATAATTTATATTTTTAATATAATTAATTTCAGGTTTTGGAATATTTTGTTGTATTATGCTAAAAACACTACAACTGTTGAAATTAATACTATATTAATATTATACTATTTTAATGTTAACTGGCATATTAATAAATTGCTATAAAAACATTATAATTATTTGAAATCAATTCAATATTAATGTATTATACTATATCAATGCATCAATGTTAATTGATATATTAATAAATTGTTATAAAAACACTATAAATATTGAAATTATTAATTAACTCACAAATATTAAATTTCATTTATTCATTTAATTTATTTAAAACCATGGAAAAATTAATGAATGCTATGCATGCTGTGTATATAGGAAATGCTGATAAATTTCTTACATACACACAACAAAATTCTACATTTTGCAACTGAATTTTCTAATATAGAATTAACTGAAATAATGCTTATATATATATATATATATAAAAAGAAACTCGCTAGATAATTAAGTAAATTCGCTTTTCGAAATTGAAAATCAACGCTTTTGCTACCACATGGATTTAGTTTACTGCACGATTTAGATTTCCATAATATTAACATATATAAAATCATCATCTTTTCTTCATTGGTGCAACAACTCCATGGTGGCAGGCAGTCCCTTTGTTTGTAATGGTTCGGAATCCATTTTAAACCCATAGATCCCGGTCTAACATGACTGTTGGGCATACATCTGACAACCTTACCCCGTATAAAAGAAAAACATCTCCTGTCTCGAAATCTGCTAGTAGGCAGATGGCCTTGATCCACCATGGGGCTGTTGGGCCAATGAAGAAGAAGAGCTCCTTAAAATATGCAAAGGATATTAGGAGTAGTGGATTTAAATAATTAGAAACATTTAACCAACATACTTATGTGTCAAAAATTTTAAAATGTAGGGGTGATAGATTTAAAAATGATTGATTAATTCTAAACAAGCTAAAAAGTATTTCATGATTCTTTATTTATTTCTAATTACATTGAGTCACATGCACAAAATGATTGAATGGAACTCGAATGGGAATGTCATTGAGTGGAGTTGTTCAAATACTTTCACACCAATAATTTGAGTCAGAAAAATTTTTGTCAAATTATAGAATGTACAATATTGTATGAATGTCGGTACTAATACTCCTGTAAAAAGGTTCTTTTCTGTTATAAATAACACGTGAAGGAGTGAAAAATCATAGTTGAAGGTCACAGTTTTTAAAGCAATGCTAATTACCAAAGTAAATTTTTAAGAAATCTGCTAAGAATTTCATTATTATTTGAAATCGACAATTAAGATACTCAAGTGAATCTATTCTTTACAAAAATAAAAGACTATAAAATAATCTTTATATTCATAAATAGCCCGAGTCTTGATGCAGTGACACTGGTGACTGGTGCGTCGCTGGTGAGCATTAGGCCTGAGGTTCAATCCGCTGGGAACTTTGTTGTAAACACTGTTTCAAAAACTTGGAGACTCCTGTACTATATGGTGGACTTTTATGGACTTTTGTACTATATGGTGGGAGTTTTCCCAGGTTTTCTCCCATACGATACGCAAATTAGAGGTTGCTTCATCTAAAAGTCGTCCCGGATGGCACTACCAAGGCACGGAGCCAAATCAGACTTCTACCTACGGGTGCTGCATCACAATAGAAGCTGCCCCTTTCTCTCCATCCGTGAGTAGATTACTCATAGGAAGTCTGTCCTGCACTGCTGGACACTGAGGATTAGACACAACAACAACAACATTCATATATATATAAAATATGAAGAAAACTTTTTTTATTATTTATTATTACCTAATATTAGTAGATGCCTCGCTTTAAGGAAAAAAATAAATGGTTAAGTTAGTCTACAAAAAAAGTTAGAAATACTTTTTTTTAAAGTATAATCTGCAGATTACCGGTGAGAAATTATGGTAACTGTTAAAAGTAGAGAATGAAAGCCTATGTAATACTTTTATCTCAGAAGGCATTGAAAAAGCAAAATAATATCAAATGCATTACTATTTTTCAATTTATTTTCTTCATTTTCTTCCGGGAATCCAGAAGTTAAGAATCAAAAGTAGATGATACTTGAATCTAGAAATACTTTTTGGTCTAGTGGTTAATGGTTCTAATCACTGAAGAGAACGACCCCATGTTTTACCAATGTTTTTCACATCACAAAATCATAAATCACATCAAAAAATCGAAAGGAAGAGATTTGTGCTGCAATTTCTTACGAATGAGTGAGAAAGTATATGTGATTATGAGAAAATATGCGATATAAAATTTGAAAAAAAATTATATAAATATCAATGAACCTGAAACATTTCAAATTCTTTTGATTTAAACTCACATAGTATGCCTATGTGATATGATATGAGTATATATAAATAAATATAAATAATATAGCTATGAGTCCGCATAAATATATTATATTATCAAACTAACTATTTAACTTCTTGATTGATGACTTTCCTAACAAAAATTTTTATTTACCGTTAAAAATAATAATAAATAATTAAAATAATGGGACATAATATAGTAATAAATAATTAAAATAATGGACCCCATAATAAATAAATATTAAAATAATGAACCACATAATATAATGATGAATAATTAAAATAATGGACAACATAATATAAAGAATGATAAATAATTAAAATAATGGATTACATAATATGATAACAAATATTTAAAATACTTAAAATAATGACCATATTCAAACCAAATATTTTCGTAGGAGAAAAAAAAAAAAAAGAGATATTTTTTTTAAATTTTAAAAGATCCCACCATTAGCTTTCAAAAACAGTTTAGAATAAGTTAAAAGATAGTTCAGACAGTCAGAAATACTAAACTGTCAATTAGACAGTCTAGTATTTTTAGACTCTTCCATTCTGACTTTTTCATCTTGACTGTTTCATTTTCTTTTTCATTCATTTCATTTCTGACCGATTTCATCAGACTGTTGTTTAATCACGAACTATTAGGAAACTAAATTCATGCATTAACAACTTTAAATTGAATTTTCGGAAAATGATATTTTTTGTTACACCACCATACGATAACGGTTATAACTGTTATAATTTTCAGAATCTAATGAAATTTTAAATATATATTTTTCAACAATGCTTTATATGCATTTAAATAAAAGATGGAATCCACTTTAAGCCATAGGTCCTTGACGAATATGACTGTATAGCGTTGGGAGTACCCTACCTCTTAAAAAGTCAGAGTCGCGGAGTCAAATCAGATTTCTATCTACGGTTTTCCATCACAACAGAAGCTACATCCCCTTTCCCTCTTTACATGATACCACATGGGTTCTAGGATTGGTCTAGATATTGCTGTCTAATAAGTGGGATAAAAAACAACAAAAACAAATAAAAGATTTTAAATATATTAATTTAGAGATCAGTTATTATCATTTAATAAAAAACATTTTATTTTCTTCCCGGTCTGTTTAGCCCTCGTGTGCACAAGATGACCGTAGAGCGACAAACCAACCTAAACTGTAACTCAACTAAACTATTATTATTCTTTTTGTTCAATACATGCACGTTTATGTAAGTAAAATATATTTACATATATTTCTGATTTGGAGTGTTTGCGTAAAGTAAAAAAATACACTTTTTTGGCAATTTTAAGAAAAATATTCATCGATATAGTTTAATTTTGACGTTTGTCAATGTTTTATACTCTAAATTAACCACAACATCAAAATATTCCATAAAGCATTTTAAAATTTTGATCTTTGAATTTGAACGGTTACCATAAATTTAATTAATTTTTGTCGACAGAGAAAAAAATGTTGAATAATTAGAATATATCATACGATAACTATGCAGTGAATTTAATTCTCGTAAAATTTAATTATTATATGTACCATTATTTTATTTTAAGTAGCAGAATTTTACAGTAATGTTTATCATATTATAAAAAGAATGCTGTAAAATTTTCATGCAATGAATTTTATATTATTATTTAATATATTTATATTAGTTTTATTTATTACTACATTTTCATAATATTATTTATATTATTGGGGCCTAAGGGCCGAGTGACTGGCTCTCGATGCCATAGGTTTCGGGTTCGAGTCCCGGCGGTGTCATGGATGTTTGTAGTGGTTCGGGATCCACTTTTTCGGGTAGGTTTTGGTTTAATATGACTGTAAGAGTTGGGCGTAAGATTGACAACTCTACCCCGCAAAATGCAAACATCTCCTATCTAGGAATCTGCCAGTAGGCAGACGGTCTTACCTACTGGCTCTAGCGTCACTGATGATGATACTTATATTACTATTTATCATGTTTTTATTTAATATTTTACATTATATTTTATTATTAAAAAACTGAATGCTGTCATTTTTATTTTACATCTAGAATGTTTATGTAAGGAATAACTATCAACATATTTTTATTATACTCAAAATGTTTTTAATTTTAAGAATAATTAGCGTACTATATATGCTAATCATGAATCAAATTTTACGAATATAATATACGAAAGAAATACAGCTCATCTAGTTAAAACTGCACATCTTTTCTTTATTTACGATTTTTAATACAATTTAACGCGAAGGCTGATTCGTTGTCAAGTATTAACGCATTCAGCTATTGTGTTCGAGAACTGAAATTCGAATATGGTGGCAGCATCTGTTGCAGTCCACGCTTCAGGAACGAGGAGACTCGATGGCGATTGTAACAGCGTTCGTAATCGTGCCATATTTGCAATCAGACTGACTAGTAGGAATTTTCCGTGTTTTCCATATGAACTGTAAATATGAGCATTAAAATTAAAAGTTACAGTTAAAAAAGTTAAAGTTACCATTAAAATTCTCCTCAGAAAGTCATGTTCAACCCTCTTTCCATAATTATTAGAGGTTTCCACAAGTAGAACACGATATTGGTAGCAAATCGATATATAACAGCAAAAATGATAATTATATGTGCAATGTTATTCAATTTCAGGATAAGATTTTTTTTTTTTAGATTTTCAAAATTTTTAAAAAATGAAATATATTTCTTTACGACAGTTGTTGAATATCTCACATTTTTTCACCTTTAAAATTTTTACCCGAGCTTTTGACGAAGTGTGCAATTTACATTTATACAATAACAGAAATATTTTATGCAATAACAGAAATATTTTATGCAATAACGAAAGTATTTTATGCAATAAAAGAAAATATTTTAATATAATAATAGAAAATGTGGATGATTAAGTATATCTTCTTTAATCATTAATAAGAGAGAAGAGATATTTGCTATGTTTTCTTTTGCATTAACAAATAAGGCACATATGCATTGCAGCTGGACAAATGCATTGCCGTCCCTGCTTTCAGAAACTAGAAGATATAGTGGCGTCTGTGATGATTGACTGACTTTATTTTTTTTATTCGAAATGAAAATATTTGAATCAAAAAATATATTATTTCCTTTTTTTTTTTATTTCCTTTTTGAAAAATATAGATTCCTTTTTTTTTTGTTATTTCCTAAAATAACAATTAGTCAGAAATTTAAACTTTTTTTCTAAGAACAATAACCAAATGTTTTGACACAGATTACACATGGTTCCACAACAATATCTACCTTCAATACAAATAATTACTCTTAATTAAATATAAAGGTATTATTTATCTTTTTTTGTATTAATATTTTAAATAATATTTCGAAATTTATTAACAAGACTATTATTAAATTTATAAAAAAAAGTGAAATATTTAATATAAGAAAAGCTTTAATTAAGATATAGTTAAATTTTAACCTAAAATGTTAGTAGATATTAGTTTCTTTAGTAATTTTTTTTATAACTTGTTACAGGTTGCTATTGAATAAACTGTGTCACCCATATAAAATTTCCTTTAAATTTAAAAAAAATAAAAATGCTGGAAAGACAATACAAAATACAAAAGTAATGAAAATATTGAATTTAAAAGGGTAATTTATATGAAAATAAAAAAAAAATTACTGACTGTAATGTAAGTAGTTTTAAAAGAACATGTTTAAACAAATACATTTGCTTTTAAATTATCTTTTCCCATTTTATAAAGTTACTTAGTGTTTTATTAAGTATATTTTTAAAATTTTATTGCAACCACAGATGTGGTAATAGTTTGGAATTGAAATTATGGTAACTACGAAACTTTTTAGCGTCACTTAGAAACTTTTGTTTTGATGGAAAATAATTGTTCTTTAATTAATAAATGCTTAATAATTTGTAAAAAACATTCGTAACAGTTGTAGACACATTGAAAAATATGTTTAATATTTTCATAAACAGACAAATAAATAATATTTTTAGAAAAATATTTTTAAGAAAATAAGTTTTCTGTAATATTTAATATTTTTAAAAGTCTTTTGAAGTGTTTTGTGTATAATTTGAGAAGTAAATTTTTGCATTAAAATAAAAATAAACAACCAGATGTTTTCAAAACATTCGATTGTTAGGGGTGAATCACTTTTTGCTCATTATACGTGGGCCTCGAAATTGGCATAGCAGTGAGGAGTAAAAGAACCAAAAGACCGTGGGCAAATAATTCCTTAAATGGACAAGAGTCACGCGTTCTCATTTCTAGTTTTTGTTTTTAATTTCCATTTACCGCTCACCTACACTACATCTAGTTTACGGGCTGTGGGCGAACCAATCCTGATGATCGGCGAAAACCTAACCTGAGTGGTCGGTGAATTACCTCACTGCGGCTCAATTCAGCTGATCTGCGCATGCGCCATCATTCGGCCAAGTCAGGGAATAAAACTTTCTAACAAGCCGAAATAAAATTTATTAAAAATATATACTATAATTATCATCTTAAATATGACTAAAAGCTTTGTTTTTTAGTTGTTTTAATTATAAATACTAATATATCAGTTATTAAATAGACAGTAAATACATGTAATGCTGAAGTTAGAATTTATCAGAAAGTTAAAAAAAAAAAAAAGAAAAATTAGCTTTTTAATTTATTATAAATTTGAAGAATAATTTTTAAATATCTTTCTTAATGTCATAAAGTACATTTATATAATATATTTCAAATTTAAAATCATCTAAGTAGTAAATCACTAAAAAGATATTGCCCCCTAGATGTCGCTGTTTCCTTAGATACTGATCTAGCCGAACGATTGGATCTTTTTTTTTTTATGACGTATGATCCCGTTGCATTTAAGGCGCGCCCTTTTTACCACTTCTCTTTCGAGATACTGCGTTCAGCTGAGAAGCATCATTAGAAGTTTGTGTGTTTCCTCTATCTTATTTAAAAAAATAAAATATGCGTGAAATTGTTCATATCCAAGCTGGTCAGTGCGGTAACCAAATTGGTGCCAAAGTAAGTTTCAAAATAATTGCATTATATAATTTGTTTTATTTCTAGTTTTGAGTCTTCAATAATAAATTTATGCTCAAATTATTTTATTTAATTTATTTTTATCGATATAGTTATGTAATTATTATATTTTTAATAATTTAGAAAATAATTCAAGGTTAGTATAGTATTATTTTAATTTTATTTAATATATTTTTTTAATTATATAATTTGAAGAAAATATTCAATTTACGTAAATAAAATTGATGCTTTCATTTATTTTCATAACATACAAACATTTTAATTTATATATATAATATTTTTTAATTTAAGGTTTTAATTTTTGTTATTGTTGCAAAGTGTGATTTTTGCAATTTTTTTCTTATTGCTGCAAAATGCGATTTATTTCGATTTTGAAATCGAAACTGAAATTATTTTATTAAAAATGGAAATATTGACTAATAATATTAATATTAAACAGATTAATTTTAAAGAATCAATCTGCTTAATATTAATATTACTAATTTATAAATTAAAATTAGTTAATTTATATTAATATTATTAGTTAAGTTGTTCATTAAATACAAGACAAGACAAGAGTTATTTAATTTTAATTTTGAAAACTTCAGAAGAAAACTGTGTTGCAATTCTTTCATTTTGATTCTACGAAATATTTTCTCGATATTAAGTTAATATTTCAGGTATTACTTTTTACATGATGTGTTAAGTACATTTTGCTTTTCAGTTCTGGGAAGTCATTTCTGATGAGCACGGCATTGATCCAACTGGTACTTATCATGGCGACTCTGATCTTCAACTAGAAAGAATAAATGTATACTACAATGAAGCTTCAGGTATTGAATTTTTTTTTTGTTAAAGTAATCGATTTTTCAATTCCTACTATTAGTTCACACTCATTCTATATAGATTTATATATCTTGTTCAAATTTTCAATCGTTAATAAAATACTTTTTATTCATCCACTCAAGTTCAAATACATTTTTTTTGAACTTGTAGTGGATGACACTTGATGTTAATACAGTTTTTCAAATATTAATTCATTAATTAAATTTAATTAATTTGTAATACTTTAAATGGAGTTTTAGCAGTTTGCAATGAAAGTTGAATTCTACAGACAATAGCTCAATCGGTAAAATGCAAGGATTTCAGTAGTTTTCACGTGAAGGTGAAGAATGCGAGTTCAATTCTTGAGAAAATCAATAATTCTTTGAAAATTTTTGCTTTAAGTAGACGTTTTATCGAAATGATTTTCTGGAGTGAGTTAGCAGTTGTGGCTTAGTGGTTAGAGTGAAGGATTTTTCTCAAAAAAATAAAATCGAAGAAATTTTATTTTACCACTTAATATTGTGATTCTGTCATATGTATATACATATTTATATTAATTGTAATTATTTAATAAAAAGTAACTAAAATAAAATTGTTCTTTGTTGACCTAAGTAGGAATTGAATTTTTTTAAAAATTATATTTCTTGTTCTAATAATTTTACCTTAAATGTTAAAATTAAAGTCATAAAAAATTTCTGGATTATGTTATTTTTAGTGTTGTTTTTTTGGTGGGAGAGTTCGTAAAAAAATATTAGACTAAATTTAATTTCAAAATAATTTCTTAAAATAATATATTATTTGCATCTACAATATTTGTTCTGATAAAAGTTTTATTTTCTAATTGCATTATAGGAGGTAAATATGTTCCACGCGCAATCTTGTTGGATTTGGAACCAGGTACAATGGACTCTGTCCGATCCGGTCCATTTGGTCAACTCTTCAGACCTGACAATTTTATCTTTGGTAAAGTTCTCATTTACTGTTCTGTTAAATTTCAGAATACTATCTATAGTATTTCTTACTATAGATAGTAAGAAATACTATCTATAGTTACATTGGTAATATTAAATATAAAATCTTGAGTAATTTTATACATAACTTTAAATTAAACAAGTGCATTCAAAATTAAAAAAATTAAACGTAGATTAAAATTTGTTAAAAATTAAACAAACACATTTAGTTATATTTTTGTTAGAATAATATTTATTAAATTTGATATCTTGGTTTGTGAATGCACTTTTATTTTTCGTGGTAATTTTTTTTCCAAATGTTGGATTTTTAATTCTAATTATGTGAATTAGTACTACGGAAAAATTTTAATGAAAACGTCCAGGTGTGATACATTATTACTTATAATTAAATGTAGAAAATGCCTTTTTTAGTGTAAAAAGGATTTTTTAATTAATAATTTTAAATACTAATAACTGAAATAGATATGCTACCATATTCAAGACTCCTGTGGTACAATAGAAAACAAAAATGTTTTAAAGCTTCGTTACTCTAGAGCTATAAAAATTTCAATACCTGAAGTGCTCTTTAAATGTGCACAATAATGTCATCTGATTATTGTAAATAAACTAAAGAAAATATAGTTATAGTTTAGCCTACCTTTTGAAAACTAAATAAAATTTTGTAAGTAAAAGAAATGGTATATAACAATTATCATAAAATATAATTCTATTGCAAAAATGGGAGAAAAAAAAAAAAGAGGTACTTTTAATTTTATACTTTTAAAGTGTTTCTGGTTCATTACAGCATTAAAAAACAGCCATTATCCTATAAAAACACGCACTGGGTCGAAAAGACACTTCTCTTTTCTTTCGTTGATGTTTCTAGGAATTTATCTGTATTTGTAGGTGATATTTCTTGTACCTTTCTGGCTATTCACATGGGGGGGATGTAACAACAAAGAGAGAGCTCCATTCTGATAGGGGGTGTTGGGGTCTTTCTGGCGCCATACTTGTGTTAAGTTTTTAAATTTTTAACATAGCGACAGTGAAAGCATACGAGCTCGAGGAGAAGAGAATATTCTGAAATTAATGTAATTTCTGAATACGGAAACAATCGGAACAGAAAGTAAATTTTGAAGCAATTAAGAATACAGAATTTGAGAAGATTATAGAATTTCAGCAATTAAGAATATAAAGATGAGTTTTATTCTAAGGAATATGGAACAAAATAAATAGCTCCCTAAAATATACAGACATAATTTGTCAATATTGTGTCCCACCTACCTGGTGGCAAGACCATTTTTTCCTTATGGCGGATATCGCTACAGTTTGATGCAGGAAAAAAAAGTTTTTCTAGTTTGAAAAACAAATCAACATAAGTATCTGTAAGGATTTATTGCCGAACTTATAAAAGAACTCTTGCAAAATAAATAAAGAATAAATATATTCTTGCTTAAAACAAATGTAAAAAAGTTACTAAATATGAAAAATGACCCCATGTGTATGTTAATGTCGAAAAATTGAGTGCATTTGCTGACGGGTTATGAATATTGAGTGCCACCCTAATTTGGACAGCCGCCCTTAAAAAAAATATAATTATTTTAGAAATTATTGTATTTATAAATAGAAATATTATTTTCAAGTTCAATCCATTAATATTCCTCATCAGATTTATGAATGAGAAGTTAAAAGTAAGTCACTCTGCCCTTGGCTTTACAATGGGA
This sequence comes from Caerostris extrusa, assembly GCA_021605095.1. NCBI lineage: Eukaryota > Metazoa > Arthropoda > Arachnida > Araneae > Araneidae > Caerostris > Caerostris extrusa. The sequence goes on from BPLR01001160.1 coordinate 56,698, forward strand.
TTCTTTTCTCCTTCGTCATTCAGGCCGCTGTTTTGCTTATTTAAAGCAATGTGCTCTGTGCCATCTTTCTATTAATATCCCAATCAAGTATAGGTATCTGATGGTTGAGTACTGGCCCTTTGTACCACAGGTTTCGAGTTCTAATCCGGGCTGTGCCATGTAATGGATGTTTGTAATGGTTCGAAATCCACTTTAAACAGTAGGTCCCAGTTTAATTAGCTCTCATGTGCATTCATTAGCAAAAAAATGACCGTAGGGCGACAAACCAAATTAAATTCAATCAAATATATATTACTGATGCACATGCAGATCGTACTATATGAATAAGTGGAGGAATAATGTCTGTTACGTTTTTATCTGTCACATCATTCAATCTTCAACTTCTTAAAATCAATAATATTCAAATAAAATAAAATTGAAAATATACAGACTTTCAAAATTTAAAATAAAAAAAATTGTTTCATTCACTTGCCATTTTTATAAATGTTAGCACACATAATGATACACTAGGTTGTCATAGTTTTCTAAATGTATACAGAAATCGTACTCATTTTATAAACCAGCGCCTATTTGAGGACTTGGCAGAATGGGGTGACCTAAAATCTATTTGACTCCTCTATAATTGGAGTAGTTTGTTTGCAAATGCATAATGAAGCGGATTTTGAACAATGAAATGTATTGTAGCAGTCCCATTTTGTACCTAACATACAGTTATGCTTAACATGCCCAATTGAATTGAGTAAGATACTATTCGTACTAAAAGTCTTTGTCTATTATATTTTTAATCGCAATTTAAAAATAATTCTAAAAAAAAATAATTCTTAATTTTAAATTTGATTTTTTATGATTTGGATAATTTTTGTTAAATTGATGTTTTTTTTTTTTTTTTTTGATTGATTGATTTCTAAAGATTATTCCGGCATAATTATGACATCCTTTCAGCCGTAACCATAGATTTAAAAAAGAAACCTATAGTTTTCATCATTCGATTATGAAATTTATTTTTAGTTCAGTTTGAGGCCCTTTTGCAAAATAATTAGAGGGAGCTTCAGTAAATATTTAAATTCTAATCACTAGCTTAATAAATAAAAATGTATATTCAATTTTGCAGTTTTTATCTTTCTGTATTGTATACATTTTCTTATAACACATAAGCATAATTTACGAACATTTTTATCACTTTAAAGGTCAGAGTGGAGCTGGAAACAACTGGGCTAAAGGACATTATACAGAAGGAGCTGAATTAGTCGATACAGTTCTAGATGTAGTAAGAAAAGAATCGGAAAGTTGTGATTGCCTACAAGGCTTCCAACTGGCTCACTCCCTGGGTGGTGGAACTGGTTCTGGAATGGGTACATTATTGATTTCAAAGATCAGAGAAGAATATCCCGATAGGATAATGAACACTTTCAGTGTTATGCCATCACCTAAGGTAATTTTATGTAAATCTATAACACCACTCCATGTAAATTGAAATTTTCTTAATATATAAAAATTTGTTTTATTATAAATACTCTATAATATATGTAAATGAATGTTATGGAATTAAATCACATTTTAACATATTTGTACAATTGTAGCAAAAGGTTCTGATAAATATTTCAAAATAAAATAACCGTTTGTGTTATATGTCAAGAGATGAGAAAATTTGAAAGAATGTTTGGTGTTACTTTTGTAAATTGTTTTTATTATTTATAATGTATAATAATGCTATATTTTATATAAAAAGATTCATATCTTTATAAGAATTATTAAGAGAATAAGAATTATTTAATGAAACATTCTTAAATTTATTAACATTGCGAAATATATTCTAATTTAATGCAAAAAAATTCATGTGGTTTAATTTTAAATAATGGTTAACTTTCTATATTCTAATTTCATATAATGTTCTTAGGTTTCAGATACAGTTGTAGAACCTTACAATGCTACCCTATCCGTTCACCAACTTGTTGAAAATACAGATGAAACCTTCTGTATTGACAATGAAGCTCTATACGATATCTGCTTCAGAACCTTAAAACTTACCACTCCAACATATGGTGACCTTAACCACCTTGTATCAGTTACAATGTCTGGTGTAACCACTTGCCTAAGGTTCCCTGGTCAGTTGAATGCAGATTTGAGAAAACTTGCTGTCAACATGGTACCCTTTCCTCGTCTTCACTTCTTTATGCCAGGCTTTGCACCATTGACATCCAGAGGTAGCCAGCAATACAGAGCCTTAACAGTTCCAGAACTTACACAACAGATGTTTGACGCTAAGAATATGATGGCTGCTTGTGATCCCAGACATGGACGTTACCTTACTGTTGCAACTATTTTCAGAGGACGCATGAGCATGAAAGAAGTTGATGAACAGATGTTGAACGTACAAAACAAGAACAGTAGCTTCTTTGTTGAATGGATCCCCAACAATGTGAAAACTGCTGTATGTGACATTCCTCCACGTGGTCTTAAGATGTCCGCTACTTTCATTGGTAACAGTACTGCTATTCAAGAAATCTTCAAGAGAATTTCAGAACAATTCACAGCTATGTTATTCAAATAGATTGAAAGTTTACCTTTTTTTCCTGAATTTATCATTTTATTGAATTATTTTCCTAAATTATTTAATAAAAATAGGCACAAACTCGTTAAGTCGATAGGCAATATACATCTTTCGACTTATGGAAAGATTTTCAGAAGACTAAATATAAATGCTTTGCACTGTATAAGTAGTAAAGCTTTGTAACTTTTTAACATTTAGCTGGAGTTTTGTATGTGACAAAGGAAAAATTGACGAAATTTTCATAGGTCAATCATTAAAAAGAGCTGATCGACAGATGTTTGACTTTTTAATGTATTATCTAGGTATAACTTTCTATTGCTTTTTCTAAAACGATCAAAGTTAGTTGAATTATTATTGAATTTCGTAACAAATCGTTGTATCATTTCTACTGCATTTTCATACAAAATATTCGATGTAGCAAAGGTTTTGAAATTATTAAGCCTGAAAAACTGATATCAAACTATCAATGTTTACAACAAATGTACAATTTCAAATTAAAAAGGTAGCTTTCTAGCAATACGCCACATGTGGCCCTTGGACTTAGCAGAGAATTCCTAGGAAAATCCATGCAATTTCTTGAAAATAAGACATTTCTCTATTTTTTAATAATATTATTACTAATATTTTCGAATACTTAGTATATATTTAAATATATTTATGAACTTCAATTTAATTGATTTAAATCTTTTCTTTTCTTTCTTTAGCTATGTTCCGTCGTAAAGCTTTCTTGCATTGGTATACTGGTGAGGGTATGGATGAAATGGAATTTACTGAAGCTGAATCCAACATGAATGATTTGGTATCAGAATACCAGCAATATCAAGAAGCTACTGCTGACGACGAGGGTGAATTTGAAGAAGAGGATGTAGCTAATGAAACTGCCTAAGCTCATAACTCTTCGATTTTCCCCTTTTTCTTTGAAAGAAACCCAATCAAATTTTATTAAAGCTTGTAACCACCGATTTGTTGCTGTTGTATAATTTTCTAAAAATCCTTGTAATAAATTCAGTTTCATTCATGTATATGTGTTTTGAATTTTTCTTATTCTTACACAGGGATAGAAAATCTGCTCCAATATTGCTATAAAAGCAGCAATTTTCGCCTTCCTGCGCCAAAAATTAAATATTTTCTTTATTTTTATCTCATAGCTCTTTAAAATTAGCCAAATATAAATGAATAAATCTTTAATGTATACTGCAGAGATGTAATGCTCACTACACTACAATGAATTTAAAATAATTCGTATTTAATGTAAAAATAACATGCCGAAACATTCAGAAAAAAAAAATGTAATATATTTTTATTATTAAATAACTTAATATTCATATTTTTTATAAGATTTCCATTAAAAATTTATACAATATTTTCTTTGGAAATATTGGTTGCTAAAAAGAAGGATAAAGAAAAATTGTTAGCCTTTAAAAAATATAAAATCTATTAATAAATATATCCAGTTACTGAAATTCAGTAGTTAATGTATTTAATAATATGCATTAAAAAAAAAAGGATTTTATTATCTATGCATTAAATAAAAAATTAATTTTCCACACTCTATCGTAATTCTAATTTTCTTCTTTAAAGTAATGTGTATATCGATGAATTAGTTTCGTATTCAATTTCTGATACCATACGAAATGATTAAGTTTAATTTGATTTCGATTCAAATCATGCAACTTTATTTCATACCAATCATACGATTTCTACATAGTATAAAATTAATTAATTTATGCTGTAATGAGCATTAAATCTTCGCAATAGTATTCATGCACTCTTTACTTACTACGCTCATTATCTGACGATTTGTCAGAAGTTATATGAAAGCATTTGGCAACACGCATGGTTTTGGTTTTGGTTTCGAAATGTGTTCTGGCTGTGAGTCACGCTGCGCTAATGTAATTTGCCTTTCTACGAAACCACTGAAAGCTGCAACAAAATTGCAATTTGCCTTGCTACGAAACTGAATTGAAGCTGCTACGAAAATCATTTTTTGATTTTCCACTACTGACACATTTTTTAATATAGTAGAGTGAAATTTATAAATATTACATAGCCAATTTTAGACTTTATTAAAAACTACTTTGTTAATTCTAAAAGAGAAAAATCTTGAATAATTTCAGTGCATTGCACAATTTATTATATCTTTTTCGTATTTATAATTTTTAAATTTTGGAGGATAAAAGTAAAGAGAAAATATGAGTTGGGGAAAATGGGGGAGAGGGGTGTTTCTATTTTTCTTCTTTTGTAATTTTAAAGAAAAATCACTTTACATGAGCAAATTCTTAAATTTTAACCACAATTTTAAAATTTTAACTATTTTGATTCTTAAATTTCAATAAGCTTTAAAATTTCTTAAAAATTATGTTTCTATAAAATAATCATGCTTTAAATCATGCACTTAAACAATATTTTCCACTTGAATTTGTAAAATGCAAACAATTTCATTCACAAATATACATGTTTCTTGATTCGAAAATGCAGTTATTTTATTAAATCTGAAATAAATTTTTTATTTTGTTTGAAATATTAAAAATTTGTCGTGTAAAAGTTTAATCGGTATTTTTAATTTTTAAGTTGATTGAACTTTTTTTCAGATTAAATCTTGATTTTTTATTTAACATAATTTCCTACCAATACAATAATTAAATTAAGTAATTTCCTACTAATTAAATAATTTTCTTTTTTTTTTTTTCCGCGATGAAAGAGAAAGAATATAGTATAATCTACTGACGATTTGCACTTGCTTTCTTTAAGATATTATCAATAAAATTCCATTTTTGTATGTTCAGTTGAAAATATCAAAAACTTCAATAACATAATTATGCAATTTAATTTAAAATTGCAAAGTATTAAACTTTTTTTTTAATCCATTAGAACAATGGTTCTTGCTTTTTGAAGTCGAGACTCATTTAAAATCCTGCAAATAATTGTAGGCGTTTTTTAATAAAATTAACTTTTTTAAATTCAATTTTATAAAATCAAATTTTAATTAAATTAAATTTTTTTTTCCAAAAAAATAAATCGTTAAAAAAATAAATGTTAATGATAGACATGAACCCGATGTGTCCTAGCAATTTCTTAAATGCCTAGGCATTTATTTGAAAAGCAAACTATCATTTCGTCAATGAAGGTTACTTTCTTTTAACACTTTTTGTGGAGAGAATAGAAAATCCTAGTTCACATAAATATGATGCTGAAAATTATAGTAAAATGTTCAAAGCTTTTTAAGATATTGACATATATTCTTCTTTATAGAAATCTAAATGTTTCAAGAAGCAGCTCCTTATGTTTAGTTATCAACCCACTATCTGTTGATGTAGATTGATCTCGAAATCATTATAAATATAACTCTGAAAACATTGCGACTATTTTAAAAACGAAATATTTCTTCAAAACAAACCGCTATAAAAAACAAAAAGTTTATAAAGACTTCAAATTCAAAATGATACAATAGAAACTTAGTAAATTATTCACATCCATTGGGCAGAAAACAAAAGTGTGTTTTCATATCCCTGCCATGCCCTCCACAACAGTGGGATATTTTGCATAAAGCAATAAAATAAATCAATACTGATACAGGAACACAATAAAAGTTCCTTCACAACACAACACTGTCTGTTTCAAAGTTGCCAAGTGGAAGCTGTCTCATTCGTATTGACAGTCCGTGTTATTGTTGTACACAGGCTCGTTAGATGGCGCAGTAGCATTTCTACATTCCAACTGTCCTTTATCTTTTTTAAAATTGATTTTTAAATATCAACATTTTTACAACTGTTAATTCATTTGTAATTTAGAATTTACTAAATACAACACACTGAAATTAGAGAAGGTAATTCAGAAATGTTTCCAATAAACAAATATTTGATATTTAACTTCTTTGAAATTTTTGATACATGTTTTTTTTTTTCCCTATTAATTCTCTTTTGGAATAAAATAATTAAGTTAACAAATAACTATTCAGATTCTAAAATACAACTTAACTTAACTATTTTGCATAAAGCAATAAAATCAATCAGTTCTGATACAGGAACATAATAAAGTTATTATTATTCAGATTATTACTATTAGATTCTAAATTATTATTATATTATTATACTATTCAAATTCTAATTATTACTTTCAGATTACTATTCAGATTCTAAAATATTATTTACTAGAATGGTTAAGGAATATAATAATTGCTATAAATCTCTTAAATTATGAGATTAAAAATAATTATTGAACAGAAAATATAAGCTGTTTCAGTTTTTATCTGGTAATAGAGAAGAATATTTTTTTTTAAAATTTCAATCTATTTTTGGAGAATAAACAGTTTGATGATTAATTATTAATTGACAATTTTGAATTTGCAATCTCTCTGTCTATGTAGTCTATGAAACACAATAAATAATTATTAAGCATATATGTTGAATTTACACAAGGCGAAACAGAATTTATCTGATAAACCAGAAGATTAAGAAAGGATTATAAAACATTTTTCACATAGGAATGTACGTGAAAAATGTGCGCAGAATGACATGTAGACTCAAAAAAGAAGAAATGACATACACTTAATGCATTGAAGACTGTATGCAGAAAACTGAAGAATAATGTATTCTGAAGTATATAGCCTGAATTTCTTATTATTTTTTTTTTTTTTTTTGTAAATATTGAATAAAAATTTAAAAAATAATAATAGAAAAGGAAAAAAAAATTTTTTTACAAAAAGTTAATATATTCTGTAATTATTAGCATCTTTACAAACGATGTGAATTTCCATCATCTTTCTTAAAAAGTGTTAAAAACTTTATTTTTACAATTATCTATTTACATTGCAATTGTGAATTGCATTTTTACAAGTGTGACTGCATTATTATTATCATTAATATGGATCCACATTGTCAGTTTAGAAAAATTCTCTGCGTGACAGACAGTAGAATGAAATAATTTAAGAGTAGTTTCATTAGTTTTATTTAATTGATAAATTCATTTAAAAAAATTTACTCTAGATTTGATAAGGTGAGAAATAAAAATTTTCAATTATTAATATGCACAATATCTTATTAGTAAACATAACTTATTAATTAACACAGTATTTTTTAATTAGCATAGTATCTTAATAATGGACACAGTATCTTATTATCGATCCTATGTGTAGACTATATTTATTTCATTTTAAATCTTACTGTGACCATCCAATAATAAGTAACGTAAAGACAATCATTCTTGATTTGCATGTAATATGCATTTCAGTGAGTAATATTTATTTTACACCAAAATTTTATATATTAAAAAACTACTGTGATTTAACATCATTAAAGGTGAAATTGGAAACTTTTTAATGATGTAGAGCAGGGATGCACAGATTGTGAGGAGGGGATATAGCTTTCCTTCTTCAAGGAGGTACACCGTTGTTTTCGAACGATCCAACTGTTCGAAGCGAATGAAAATGAATGATTCGTAACATACATACTGATGTAACGGTTCGTTGCACTTATACGGATCATACCTATTCGACCCGTCACTAGCTAGCAGTATCATTTAAGGTGTGTCCGGTTAGACGCGTCCTGTTCGACAAAGTTTTTAAGAGCTTTCTTTGACAATATTTTGTATTCCTCGCAATATTTAAGTAAATATGCGTGAAATTGTTCATATCCAAGCTGGGCAGTGTGGAAACCAGATTGGTGCTAAAGTGAGTTTCAAAATATTTGCATTATGATTCTTTTTGATTTTTAGACTTTAATCTTATTTTAAGTGATAAGACATTGTTTTAATTAAATTATTTTTAAATCATCTGCATTCTAGTTACATTTTAATATGGGTATTTTTTTTTATTACTGGGATTATTGTTCAAGACTGTATTATATAAATAATTTTAGTGATTGATTTATTAAAATAATTTGAAAGATAATTTGTGAAAAAAATTCAATCTCCCTAGCTAAATATTTTTATATTTACTAATAAATCGGTTTTTATATAATATATATATCGCGTGAATTTTTTTTTATTGATGAAAGTATGATCGGACATTTTAAGGTGTGGTCAGTTTTTGATTTTGACATCTAAACTGAAACTGTTTTAATGAACACATATTTTGACTGATACTAATTTATTAAATTAATTAATTCATATAAGACACTCTCTCTCATTCGATTAATTCTCAGAAATTAAATTATTTTTTAAATGTTTTAATTTTTAAGAAAAATATGCTGATATCCCTAAATTTAATTTCTATGGCCTTACTTTAAATTGCTTTCATATTATAAAGTTAATGTTGCAAATATTTTTATTTTTATGCACATTTTGGTTTTTAGTTCTGGGAAGTTATTTCTGATGAACATGGCATTGATCCTACTGGTGCCTACCATGGTGATTCTGACCTGCAACTGGAAAGAATAAATGTATATTATAATGAAGCTTCAGGTACTGATTTGATACTAAAACAACAAATAATTCTGGTATTATTACTATGATAGTATATTTAAATATTAACATTCATAAAAGATAAAATTTAAGATTAACTTTTAATATTTTTTTCCCTGTACATCTTTCTTTTCCTCATATTTTCAACTATATTCCCTTAGAAATATAGCCAATTATAATATAAATGTAGTCATTGATGTGCAGTAAACATGTTGGCACAGCTTACTATTTAATGACTTGATGTTTTTTATTCTTCTGTTAATAGGGAAATTTGAAATTGCCTTATTTATCAGATTTATAATATTCCAAATAAGTCCAATTCCATTTTGCTTTATTTGATCTTTTTTTGACAGAAATCTTAATTTTTTACTTTTAGGAGGTAAATATGTTCCACGTGGCATCTTGTTGGATTTGGAGCCAGGTACAATGGATTCTGTTCGTTCTGGTCCATTTGGTCAACTCTTCAGGCCTGACAATTTTATCTTTGGTAAAGTTTCTTATCAGATTTTTTTAATTAAAATAAAATGCTGCCTATAATTTATTAATATTAAATTGGAATAATTATATATAAATTTAACTAATAAGTTATTTAGTTCCACTTTTTTTTTTAATAGCTTGCCTAATATATATGTAAAATGTTATTATAATTCGAAAAGTTTAGAGATTAATTGAATAAAGATTTAATCTGTTCTTTAAGTCAGTATATATGGGTAAAAACACCTTTTAAAATTTCAATAATGAATTATTATTAGTAAACAGGTAATTATAATATATAAAGGGTTTTAAATTTGTCATGTTTATTACCTCATAGCATAAGAATTAATCAGGATTCATTTGTATAAATATAAAAGTTGCAATTCAGAGGAGTATGAATTATAAGATAAATCAATGAATGAGTTAAATTTAACAGTTGAATCATCTTTTTGAACTATATCAATCATTACATCCATAATTTTTTTTAAATCACATTTTTCATTATTACTTTTGAAATGTTTTTAACTTTGGGTTGAATTTAGTTATCTAGTTTATCAGATCGAAATCCTGAAATAAAATTTTACTATATTTGTAACATTGCTTATGATATATTAAGCAAATGTTTCATATCCTATTAATTTAAAATGAGCATTAATTTTCTTTAGTAATTATTGCTAATGTTATATGAAAGTAGACTTACCTTATTACATCTGCAAAGTCTTTCAAATAAATAAAAAATTCAGAATTTTAATTTAAAATTTCAAAAAATGGTTATCACTGAGTTTGATATCATTTTGTCAGATTATTCTAATTAATTTCAATAAATATTTAAATGTCAATCCATATGAATAAATTAATATTTAAATTGAATTGTTATATGGAGTACTATATTATATATTTCTATGTATATACAGATAAGCATAATTTGTTTTAATTTTTACCAATTTAAAGGTCAGAGTGGAGCTGGAAACAACTGGGCTAAAGGCCATTATACAGAAGGAGCTGAATTAGTTGATACTGTTCTAGATGTAGTGAGAAAAGAATCTGAAAGTTGTGACTGCCTGCAAGGCTTTCAATTGGCTCACTCCCTCGGGGGTGGAACTGGTTCTGGAATGGGTACATTATTGATTTCAAAGATTAGAGAAGAATATCCTGATAGGATAATGAACACATTTAGTGTTTTACCATCACCAAAGGTTTCTGATACAGTTGTAGAACCTTATAATGCTACCCTGTCCGTTCACCAACTTGTTGAAAATACAGATGAAACCTTCTGTATTGACAATGAAGCTTTATATGACATCTGCTTCAGAACCTTGAAGCTTACCACTCCAACATATGGTGACCTCAATCACCTTGTATCAGTTACAATGTCTGGCATCACCACTTGTCTAAGGTTCCCTGGTCAGTTGAATGCAGATTTGAGAAAACTTGCTGTCAACATGGTACCCTTCCCCCGTCTTCACTTCTTTATGCCAGGCTTTGCACCATTGACATCCAGAGGTAGCCAGCAATACAGAGCCTTAACAGTTCCAGAACTGACACAACAGATGTTTGATGCTAAGAATATGATGTGTGCTTGCGATCCCAGGCATGGACGCTACCTTACTGTTGCAACTATATTCAGAGGTCGCATGAGCATGAAAGAAGTTGACGAACAGATGTTGAATGTACAGAACAAGAATAGTAGCTACTTTGTTGAATGGATCCCTAACAATGTGAAAACTGCTGTCTGCGACATTCCTCCACGTGGTCTTAAGATGTCTGCTACTTTTATTGGAAACACTACTGCTATTCAAGAAATCTTCAAGAGAATTTCAGAACAATTTACAGGTATGTTATTCAAATCAATTGAAAATTTACTTTTGTTTACCATGTAGTCCTTAAACAATTATGTTTACTAAAAATTTCATGCTAATATTGCATTCAAAAACCTTAAAATAATCTGAGTATATTATATAAAATTTAATTTCTTTTCCTTTTTTTAGCCATGTTCCGTCGTAAAGCTTTCTTGCATTGGTATACTGGTGAGGGTATGGATGAGATGGAATTACTGAAGCTGAATCCAATATGAATGATTTAATATCTGAATATCAGCAATATCAAGAAGCTACTGTTGATGATGAGGGTGAATTTGAAGAAGAAGATGTTGCTAATGAAACTGCTTAAACAGCTTGAGCTTCTCTTTAAAATGAAATCCAAATTTAAATTTATTAAGGCTTATGCTCTGATTTGTTATTTTATATTTTTCTAAAAATTCTTATAATAAATTAAATTTATTCATGCATATGTGGTAATTCTTCTTTTAACTTTTTAAATGTAATATATATTTTTTTAACATTACATAATTAACATTAGACTAAATCTATTTAAGTGTGCTTTATAAAGGAAAATAAAAATTTAAAGAACTTCACATATTACATAATTTGCAATGCCTCTCTTGCATATTAATAAATTTTAAATCATCAAGGTTAAAATTAAAATGAATACTATTAGTTTATGAAAAGAGGGAAATATAAGTTTCTTAACTGTTTACTACTAAATCTTGATTATGAAACACAACTTTACAGTAATTAATAATTTGTATAATTTTATCATACAGTGTTCAGATTTAGGCACTTTGCAAGACTGTACTGGTGATGATTATATTGTACATTTTCCTGCAAATGTGCATGTTTTTTTTAATCATTCCAAATTCATAAAAACTAGTTTCATCCATTTTTTTATATCTATTTTTAATGTCTGATATTTCTTTAAATATTTGATACAAAAAAATCTTCCCAATATATTTGCAACAAAGTCAACAGACATCACTGAAAACTCATTTTCCATGATGTTTGTTTCACACTATTATTTTTATATACTGAGAACATGGTAAAAATTCAGCTCTTGGATAAGTTTCCCATATTCCTTTATATAAAAGAAATAAAAATTATGATAAAAGTTTTATAGATAATAAAAGTGCCTATATTTGTTCCAATTTTCTTTGTACAACTAAAGGTTGAAATTTGTCTTCAAATGATTTATATTGAAGTTAAAGTTGTTCAAAATAGAACTTAACTTCTAAAGTTGAAATATTGTCCCTTTTAATTTGAGAAATATAGGCTTGATTATATACAAAACTTGCATGAATAATTGTAATTGTAGAACATGATAAAGGTGTTAGAGCAAGACATCTAACTTTTAAATAACCTAAAAGGTTTTTTTTGTACTGAAAATTTACTTCATCACAGTTTTATTTTAAAGTAGCCATTTGAACAGTAAAATGACTAAAATACAAATAAATTGTAGTTATTATTTCTATATCAATAGATAAGAACAATAGATAGACATGATACTGTGTTGTTGCATGTGACACATACATTATTACTATTCCTTGTACTTTCTTTTACAGTAAATTTGTAATTTTTTTCATACATTTAATATTCACTGCTTAGCATCTTCACCCACTTGAATTTATATTTGTATTGTCAGATAAAATTTTTTTGTGCTCAAAATTTGCTTCAAATTATTTTAAAGTAGCCACTAGAATATTAAATGACTTAAGTACAAATAAATTGTAATTATTACTTATTTATCAGTTGTTGGCACAAGAACTCTGATTTCAAATTGTTTACATTTATTATGTTGCATAGATGGTTTGACAACATTTCTACAGTTTTGCCCTCAATGTTTTCTAAATTTAAAATTTTTACTTGAATGCCTCGGTAATATACTAGTATTTGATATAATTTTGTTTCATTACGATTTAATGTATATAAAACTATTATTAATGCTTCAATTTAAAATTTTTATTTTTAAATACTGGTTTAATAAGATTTTTTTTTTTTTTTTTTTTGAAAATTTAGCATTGAAACTTTTTCAATAATTTACATTGTACAGTTCTTCAGAATATTTGAATAAAAAGTTTGAATGCTAATTATAGTCAGTTTGTAATAGTTTGCTAAATAGCAGTTCGTCTTTTTTTTTAATAGTCATTTTGCCATCCCTAAATTAAATTTAAAATTATATAGGGCTACACCAATGATGCAAAACACATTATAAATAAATAAAGCTACTTATTAAAAATTGAAATGCAAATAAGTGAATAAACTCCAACTAAATTTTTAATTTAAATTATTTTACCCTTTTGTTGACAACGGGTTGTATAAACTTGTAAATAAAATTATACAAATTTCAATATTATTAATTAGATAATTATTTTATTAAATGCGAATTGTTCTTATCTGTGTGTGATTGAATATTCATTGTGAAAGAAGTGAATCTGCCGCATGCATGTGACTCGTCAGATTTCGGTAAAGCACGAGAAAGAATCCCATTCGCAAACTCATTAAAAACCTTTAAAAGAGGAAAGACCCTTATTGAAAAATCATGTGTCCTTCCGTCAAAAGGTGTTTTTTTTTCCATACATCTAAGGGACCTCTTACGACCAGCTGTTACACACAGCCTGAGATAATCATGTCTCACTGTCAGACAGAGACCTTCGGAGGGAGATCGCCTCGACTAGCAATCTCGTTTGAACGCCGTTTTTGTCATATTCCTAAGTATCACTGCGAACCCATTAGATTCAACATTAATTTATTTCAAATAATTATCTTTACTAAATATTTACTACAACAACACTTAAGACTTTACTATATTTAAAAACTTTTTGAATGTACTAACATTAATTTCCTCCTTTTGTTTTGACACAGAGCTTATACTCTTTAACTTTTTTTCTGATTTAATTAAACTTTTGGAATTTAATAATTATAAGAAATTACACGGAGGTGCAGGGTTTAACCCTGGGAACTCCAAATATATCAGCCTGTACTGTACTGCGAACCCACTGGAGTACACACGCCCCACTTTGGAAACCATTGCCCTACGTGGTGGGATAACGATTTGGTTTGGTTTGTCGCTTTACGGCCATCTTCTGTCTCACGAGGGCTTAACAGACCGGAACCTACAGTTTAAAGTGGATTCGAACCACTACAAACATCCATGGCACCGCCGGGACTCGTACCCGAAACCTGTAATATCGAGCGCTAGCCATTCAGGCCCTGGGATATGAACTTTCGTTACTCACAATTAGTAACGAATTATTCTATGGGTGATATGGGGGGCTGGGGTTATAAAAGTTTATTTTAGATGTGAAATAAATGGATAAAGATGATAATGATTTATAATTGATAATACTACTTTAAAAGTTGTCCAGTTGTGTCATAAATATAGCAATTCCTTACTTTTTAATTTCTTGAATTATAAATTTTATCATTATTCTACATTTTGGTACATTATACTTTGTATGTTGGCAGTGGATATTATTATTCCAATAATTATTCTAGTTGTTGATAAATGGTGACTTGAGGAAATTGTTTATATTAAGCATTTGATTAGCATATCATTAAACTATTCTTTTTGAAGGGTATTTGAAAAAGCTTTTGGAGACTTATTAACATATTATTAAACTATTGTTTTTTTTTATCTGGTAATGATAATGAAAATGATTGTTTTCAGCTGTTAGGAAATATTTCATTATTTGCTGCAATTACATGAGACAAAAAATTTCTGAAAGTTATTTTCGGATATAATTTTTCTAAACAAATTTCTTGACTCCGTGATAGCTAATTAATAGAATTATTTTTTTTTTTTAATTTGCACATATTCCATAGCATTCCTGTAAATTTGTTCTAAATTTCATTACTGATAATCAAATTTCGAACTGCGATTCGTTTCATCTTATCTGATGTTTTCGATTAGACGTGCACTGTTTACAAATTATTAAATAAAAAGACTATCAAACAAAATTTAAAAATTCATTGCTTTGAAGCAATTTAGCTTGATCATATTTTTCATTTTATTTTATTTATATGGAATAAATTCGGCTTAAAAACAATAATGCATGATGCAAGAACGAATGATACTTATAAGAGTTTTCGAATAAGAACAATTAAGTTAAATAAAATACTTAAATAGTTTTAAGAACTCAGTTGAATATCCACGAACTTTAAGAACACTTGGTAGAAAGACGAATTATCTTTTAGTAAATTAGATCTTATTTTCTTCTATTTTTCATGCATTACGAATTTTAACTGATGATTTGAGGAAATGTTTGTTATTTGAATTTTATTTTTAAATTCTCGCTAAATACGTGTCTCATTTAATTGAAATCTGATGTCTGGAAAGTCATGAAAATTCAAGGCTTTAGGCTTAGAATTGTTATCCGGAGCTAAATGTCTCGTAGCACAATCTTTATTTGTAGACCGAAATTTTCGATTAATTATTTTACATTTTTTAAAGATAGAGTGCACCAAGAGTTTTCGCATGCGTGTGATTTTCGTCCGAGGAAAGAAATAGAAATAATTAAAACTTCAAACACAACAACATGAAAAGAAAATAATTTATTTCAAAATATAATATGGCATATTTTCCATATTACAATTTTTTTTAAAAGATTAAGATTAAATAAATCTCACAAAAGTTTGCTGTCTTTGAATGTTTTTTGTTTAACATTAATTTTAAATGTTATTTAAGAAACAATTTTTTTTGTAAATAAAATTAAAAAAATTCTTAAAAACGTTTATTTCGAATATTAAATTATTTTTATGTGTTTACTTTTATGATCAGAATATAGAGCGTATATTATTGAAATTCACAACTTAATTTTTAATTTAAATTTTAAAAAAGTACTAAATCTGAAAAAAAAATTAATTAAATAATCAGTTTTTTTAAAATGCTTTTTTTTTCATAAAACGTTACAAAAAATAACTTTAATCAAATATTTAATGCAGTATGCTTAGGATTGTTGTACTGACCTTGGGTCTGTAGACCGAATTTTTTGATCGATAATTTCAATTAAATAAACTATTTATATATATCTATATATATATAGTGACACCCGTTTTGCTTTTAATGATTACCGATTTACAATTAACTGATTCAGTCATTGCACTGTTCTCTATTGACCCTGGACTCTCACATATCTCAAAACCTACAATTTATCTGTAGCCTATTCTACAATAACTGACTTGACATTTCTATTCATGTATATATATTATTTGTTTCTCTATTTCTCATCTCTTACTAATCAAAACATTTTTAATAATTTGTTTTTAATAACCAATCGCTTCGACTGCCAGACGTTTATAACTTTTATATGTTTCCATACTCATAGCTTACTCTCTTGAGCTGCATTATGACATATATACATATATATATATATATATTAAATTATGTTAAATAACAAAAATATGGATAGCAGAATCAGAAATACAACCATTTTGTACAACACAGAGGTAAAATAATAATTCTATAAAGAAAAAGAGTAATAAAAACAATATTCTACGAAGAAAAAGAGTAACTAAAAATTGAAAATCGTTGATTCACGATCCGAAGTGAGCAGTAGTTGCGGCAATGAAAGCTCAAAATAATATTTATATTTAAATGTCAGGTATTTTATGAATATGAATATGAATGTTTTTATGAATATTATATGAATGTTTTAATTTTTATGTTTATATGAATGTTTTTATGAATATTGTATGAATGTTTTAATTTTTATGTTTATATGAACGTTTTTATGAATATTATATGAATGTTTTAATTTTTATGTTTATATGAATGTTTTTATGAATATGTTTTTAATGAAATTATTAGACATTCATTTTTAAGCCAAAAGAAAAGAAGTTTTTAAAAGCTGTATTTTGTCTTTAAAGCCAAGGTTATAAGATGCTCTACATAATAACAATTTTAAAAGTTATTTATTGAAAAATTGTTTCAGTTAAAAAAAAAAAAAAAAAAAAAAAAGAAATGCCGAAGAAATACATTGTAATAAACTAATATTTTTAAATGAAATCAATGTTTTGTTTAATTTAGAAAGTTTAGTATTTGTTTCGTGTTTTACTAAAATTTGTAGCACTGCTAAAAATTACAGTGTTATATTTCTATAAGGGCTTGATTTTACATAGATTTTTGAATCGTTTAAAATTAAAAGAACATGTTTATCTATGTTATAGAAAGTTTTATTTTAATGTAACTTATTTTAAATGAGTTACATGAAATTAAACTTAAGATTTTTTCTAAAATTTTCGGTTCGAATCCCGGCGGTGCCCATGGATGGTTTGAATGCACTTTAAACCGTAGTGCCCGGTCTAACATGATCGTAGAGCATTGCGGGGTAACCGCGCCCATGGCTTATCTTCAAGGCACACGCACCTCCTGGGTAGTGTTAAGTGAGTAACGTCTGTGCAGCGCTTGCCTTAAGGCATCAAAGACAAGTGTCTAAGTGTTTGTCAGCTGCATTAGAACAAAAAAAAAAAAAAATGTTTCTTGTTCTCATTCTTGTAACTTTGTTTGCCATTTCTGAAGTTCTTTGCAAAGTAAATCATTCAAAAGAGAATTTTAATTTTTTTTCAGAAAGAATGTTCTATACCTGTTCTAAATAAAATTTTCTTTTCTTGTAGAATGATAATATGTTTTATATTTTTTCCCGTTCTCATTCTTGTAACTTTTGTTTGTTAATTCTGAAGTTCTTTGCAAGTAAATCATCCCAAAGCGAATTTTAATTTCTTTTCAGAAAGAATGTCCTATACTTGTTCTGAATAAAATTTCTTTTCTTGTCGAATGTGATAAAAATGTTTTAATCCGACTACTGAAATCAAAATAATTTTTTCATAAACACTTCTATATAGAAGAAAAAAAAAAAAAAAAAAAAACAGGTGTGTGTGTAAAAAAAAGTGTTTAACAAAGTTTTTCATTAAAAAAATAAAAAAAAAGGAGGAAAAAAAAGTATATTTAAAAATACCTATTAATTTATGTTTTTTTTTTTTGGTGCTTGCAATAAGTATAACGTAAGAAATTAAAATTGAAATAATTAAAAAAGCAAATAAATCTGCAATTATCCGATTACTAGATCGAAATGCTAATCACTGTATCACAGCCGGGTCATATTTTTAATCTACTTTTTTAGTATAAATTTCAATAAAATCGACAATGGACAATTCGTGACATTTCCTGCTGAACTGTTCAGTAGCTCCTAACACTTTCCTATTTATATCACAGCCATGATATAAATGTTGTTCTTATGCCTACTTTGATCTTCGATTATTAAAAAGACAAGAAAAAAAAAAAAAAAAAAAAGAATCCCGTAGTTGAATCATGTTCACACCGAACAAAATAAATTAAATTTAAAGACTCGCCATACTTTGCCCCTTGATGGGAAAAAAATATCTATGATTCTGGCTTACGATAGATGGCATTTGAATGAAGGATTTACTATGAAGATGGAGATACTGAAATGTTTAATAATTTGCTATTGAAATCTATGAGAGTAAATCCTCCATTTGTTTTCAATTCGGACGTCAGGCCCATTATTCTGTAAGGTCAAGATATGTTGTTGTTATCGTGTCCCTCATGGAAGGAGGGGTGCAGCTTCTGTTCTGATGGAGCACCCGTAGGTAGAAGTCTGACTTCTGCTCCATGACGCTCTTTACAGTCATAGGAAGACCGGGACCTACGGCTTAAAGTGGATTCCGAACCACTACAAACATCCATGGCACCGCCGGGACTCGAACCCGAAACCTGTGTCATCGAGCGCCAGAGCGCTAGACACTCGGCCATTCAGGCCCCAAATTCAAGATATAAAATACTCAAGTACAATCACAACTTTAAAAATATGTATCACACAATTCGCTGTAAAAATAAACCTCCATTTTTTACTTATAAATAATAAACAATTAAAATATTGATTATTAAGCCAAATTAAAGATGTATAAAATTAATACAATTGAAAGTTATAGTTATTTAGAAATTTAAAAAAAAAAAAAAAAAAAAAAAAAAATTAAATGGAACTAGAAATTTTTAATATAATCTGCATTAATAGAGATAAAAAAAAAAAAAAAAAAAAAAAAAAAAAAATGTAATTTATTAATTTTAAAAGTAAAATTTTTAAATAAAAATAGGATACTTCTTACTTTTACAACCCCCCGCTATTTAAACATCATCAAGAGAGATTTTTATTCAAAGGCTTGAGAACAAAACTCTTAGAATGTTAACAAATTCTCTCTGGTACTTTCGTAACGCTAATAATATTAGACGCGCTATCACGATTCCAAGTTTAAGGCAATTTGTTCACAAAATTTCTACTAAATTTTTTATAAAGATATGCGTAACATCAATAACCCAATTTTAAATACCCTACAAAATTACGGTTATGATATTTCTTCCTTCAAACAATAGTAAAAGACCTCGCACTGTTCTAAATATTTTAAATCAATTCCTAATCCTGACGATTTTTTCCTTTCAATTGCGCTACGCTCCCGCATTGCTCTCTGTTTCATCCATTTATCCTGCTATGACTCATTTATTACCCTCAACTGTCTAGACGAAAAAAATTCGATATTCTTCTGCTATTTTTTTTTTCTTTTAATTTGATCTTTGCTCATTGTTTTATTTTTGATTATGTGCAACTAATTTCATCAGCATCTACACTCCATTTAAATCTTTTATTTTTTTTTTTCTTTATTTCCAAATTTTGGTTTTTAATCATTTTATAATTTCAATGAATAATAAACCTTTTAAAAAAAGGGATTTTAATTATTTTGTATTTTATTAACTCAAAAGGCATGAGACCACCGCTCATTGTAGATTAACACGGAGATCCTTGGTCGCGTAGCGGCCACTAGCTCCCTTCACTGTAAAATGTTGAAACATAGCGGTGGGTGGTCTCATGCCCTTTGAGTTAATAAGAAAAATAGATAATTAAATGCCCTTTTTTAAAAAAAGATTTATTTAATAAAATGAAAATAACAAAAATTTCAAAAGTATAGACGTTGATGAAATCAGTTGTATGTAAAAAAAAAAAAATAAATAAAAAATAAATAATAATAAAAAATAAAACAGAAGCGAACTTTTTTTTCATCTAGGCAGTTGTAAGGAATTAATTTAAAATATTTAGAGCAGTGCGAGGTCTTTTGCTATGTTTATGGAAGAAATATCATAATCGTAATTTTGTGGATATTTAAAACGGGGCTATTGATGTTTCGCATATCATTATAGAATTTAGTAGAAATTTTGTGAATAAATTGTCTTAAACTTGAAATCGAGAGAGCTCGTCTAATATCGTCATTACGAAAGTACCTGGGGGAATTCGTTAACATTCTGAGAGTTTTGTTCTCAAACCTTTGAATAATTTCAAAAGTTGTACGTGTAACAGAACCCCAAACTGGGCTTGCATAAGCTAATACTGGACGAAGATAAGAGAGATATGTTAGAATTTTGTGATTAAGAGGTAAAGCTGACTTTCTATTGATTAAAGGATAGAGAATTCTAAATTGAGTATTGAATTTATTTCTGAGGTTGTAGATATGCGATTTGTAGTTAAGTTTACTATCAATAATAATTCCTAAGTACTTAGTTTCTTTAGACCAGAGGATGTAATTATTATATATTTTAATATTAGGAGAGTTATAGGATTTTTTGCAAGTGAAAAGAACTGCTTCAGTCTTGTATACATTTAATTTTTATCTTCCAGTTAATGAGCCATTTTTCTAAATCAATGATATAATTTTGCAAATTTTCCTGGATAGTGCAAATTTTTCGGCCTTGCGTTAAGATTGCAGTGTCGTCTGCATACAGACTAATTTTGATATTGTTCTTTTGTGGAATATCGTTGATAAAGATATTATAGAGGAAAGGGAACTAGAATAGAACGCTGGGGCACACCAGCATGAATATCACGAATTGAGGAATCGGTATTGCGACAACAAAGTGTCTGTCTGAAAGATAGTTACGAATTACTTGAATCAAATAAGGAGAGAAATTGTGAGACCACCGCTATGTTTCAACATCTAACAATGAAGGAGCTAGAGGCCGCTACGCTGTCATGGATCTCCGTATTAATCTACAATAACAGAGGAATAAAATACTGAAGTCCAACCATAACCCTAATAACCAACCATAATTATATAATTTGTTTTAAAAATAAACCTTTATTATTTATATACGAATAATAAGCAATTAAAATGTTGATTATTAAGCCAAACTGAAGATATATAAAATTAATACAGTTGAAAGTTATAATTATTAGAAATTAAAAAATGAGAAAAGAAATGAAACTAGAAATTTTATTAGTAATTTTTAAATATATTCTGCGTTGTTAGAAGAAAAAAAAAAAAAAAAAAAAAAACATTTTATGTAATTTATTTATTTAAAATTTTTTTTTTTAAATACAAATATTTTCTTATTTTTTTTTAAATATAAATATTTTCTTATTATATTATTATTTATTTATTAATTTCTTATTTTTTACAGCCTCCGTTATTTAAACATAGCCAAGAGTGATTTTTCTGACAGACGACCGGCATTTTCTGTAGTAAGATAACGTTACCAATCAAAGGGAGTGCAGGAGGAGGAGGGGGAGGGTAAAATATTATTAAAATTATTTCAAACGTTTTTAGAGTGTTAACGAAACTTAAGTAAATTTTCATTGATTCTTTTAAAATATTTCGGATTAAATGTTGCCGCAGTATTAAATCTTTTCCAAGGATGTTGTCTTCTAGAGGTCGCTGTTTCCTTGGAAACTGAGTTGGCTGCCATAGTTTTTTCATCTTTTTCGTGACGTAGTATTACGTACGTTTAAGGTGCGCCCATATAACCGCTTCTTTTCTGGAAACCGCATTCAATTCAGAAGCATCAATTGAATTTGCTGTGTATTTCTAAATACTATTATATTCTACAAATATGCGTGAAATTGTTCATATCCAAGCTGGCCAGTGTGGTAATCAGATTGGTGCCAAAGTGAGTTTTTTAAAATAATTATTTTATAACTCGTTTCTGTTCTAGTTTTGAATCTTCAGTTTTGCATTAATGCGTGCCACCATTTTTATTTCGGTTATTTTTATTTTTCATTTATTTCAGTTATATGCTTTAAAATAAATGTCGTTTATCACTATGAAAGTGGTTAAAAGATATTATTCATAATACGTAATTTATTAAAATATCTTATTTAATTTTTGGATTGTAATTTGAAGTGAATTTCTAGATAACTAAGGAAAATCTCTAGGTAACCAAGGCGAGACATTTCATATTTATTAATAATTTAACATCTTATTTCTGTATTACAATATATATTTTAACATTTTGTAATTTTGGTATTTTTCCAAAAGTGCGATGAATTTCGGTTTTGAAATCAGAACTTGCACCTGTTTATCAAACACAAATATTGACTAAAAATAATATTCCTTTTGGTATTAAAACGATAATTCTTGGCATAATTAATCGTTAAATATTATGATGTTTTGTAAAAATGAAATTTTTTTTTTTTTTTTTTTTTTAAATGGGGACAATTGTGTTGTAATTCCGTTATTTTATTGCTTTAGTCCGTTTTCATTTTCTCTCTACAATGTTGCAAATATTGTTTCATAACTCTGTATTACTCACTTTGTTTTAGTTTTGGGAAGTTATTTCCGATGAACATGGCATTGATCCTACCGGTGCTTATCATGGTGATTCTGATCTTCAATTGGAAAGGATTAATGTGTACTACAATGAAGCTTCAGGTATTGTTGTGTTAAAACTACAAGAATATTTATTTTATCTGAAACATAAAATTAGGTATTCTTAAATGTTCTTAATATTGTTTTGTAGCTCATAATATTTGTTGCAAACCTTGAAGGTGTAGGATCTTATTATTCTTAATTAAAATATGGTCAATTATTTTGATGCTATTAATTGTAATGTAAATAGGTTATGGTTCAAGGTTATTGAAGAATTATATTTTGTGGTATAAATTCTTCTAAAAATTAAACGCTCTCCTGTATGTTGTTTCAATGTAAATTTATAATTCCTTATTTAATTATAGGAGGTAAATATGTTCCACGTGGCATCTTGTTGGATTTGGAGCCAGGTACAATGGATTCCGTCCGATCTGGTCCATTTGGTCAACTCTTCAGACCTGATAATTTTATCTTCGGTAAAGTTTTTTATCGGATTTTTTTTTTTTAATTAAAATGAAATGCTGTCCATAATTATATATCTATTATTTCTTGAATAATTATATATAAATTTAAATCTGTTATTTTGTTCCACTTTTATTGAAGCAACATTGAATTTATGTTTAGGAGAGGAAACCTGTTCACCCAAGTAATGCAACTACATATAGGGATACTTAAATGCTTCAGAATTTTCTGGCGATGTCCTATGTAAGCTTATCTGTAAGCAATATAAAAATCTACTTTTGGGTGGGGGCATCAAAATTACACTGAAGAAATAATTTGATTATTAGTGTCGTGAAATTTCGGAGATAAAATGACTGCGCAAGAAATCATTTATTAAAGTATGTATATTAACTGAAAATAAGCATTCTTGCATTGCTTTTCTTTCGCATCCTCCCCCCGTTTTTCTTCAAAATGTGTATAATCCATAAGCAGAATGTTAAGTGTTGCAATAGCATTTATTTCATTTCGGCCAACTCCCTCTTGGTCGTTTTTTGAGCTTTGCTTATTGTACAGCAAAGTGTTCTGAAGAGGTTAAAAAATTGAACCAGTAGCATAATATAAATTGTCGTTTTAGTTTGTATCATTTATGTTAAAACGTCTTTATAATCGAAAGAATTTTGATTCTTTGAATAAATCTTGCTGTGAATACTTAAAGGCAGTAAGTACGTAAAGATAAGAAACTCTGCGAATTCTGAATTACTGAACGATTACTGTTATTAAACGGATAAATATTGAACCTTGCCCGTGAAATAATTTTACTCTTGATGTCACTATATAAAGATTTAACTGAAGCAAGCGAGAATACAATTGCTTCATTGACATAATTTTAATTTTATTTAAACTGTGTTGAACATTGAATATATATTGGAATTTCTCGAAATGAATGACTTTGATTTATTTATTCATAATTCTTTTGTATTTTGCAGTATAATATTAGGAAAGTTATTTAACTTGAAACACAATTTAAAAAAAAAAAATAATTCACGCTGATATTAAATTTATATAGATTATTAAGTATCATTTCTTAATATATCAAAGAGAACAAATTTATTTTTAAATTTATCTTTTATTTTTTCAATTTAAAATATAGATAATTATCCTGTTGGGTATAATTGACATTTTGTAATAGCCATGGTTTTCATTGGAAGAAATTTTATATTTAATTATGAAATTAAGAAGCTTTTCACCTGGTTTTATATATAGCATTATACAAGATTTTTAGAATTTGGTTCATTAAATGTTTGCAATAGTTGGAGAATTATATTTATTCATTATTCTCGTTTAATTTGTGTACACTATAATTTCTTAAACGCATTGTTTTAATATTTTTTACCAATTTAAAGGTCAGAGTGGTGCTGGAAACAACTGGGCCAAAGGCCATTATACAGAAGGAGCTGAATTAGTCGATACAGTTCTAGATGTAGTGAGAAAAGAATCCGAAAGTTGCGACTGCTTGCAAGGCTTCCAATTGGCTCACTCCCTGGGTGGTGGAACTGGTTCTGGAATGGGTACATTATTGATTTCAAAGATCAGAGAAGAATATCCTGATAGGATAATGAACACATTTAGTGTTATGCCATCTCCAAAGGTAACTATATATTACTAATTGTATATTATCTGCATCATTGCTCAATACAGAATAAAATTGTTTTAAAGCTCTATAATATATGTAAATATTATGTTTGTGTTATCTTATAACTGAATACCTTGTTTCTATTATTAGAATTAAATTAAATTTTATTTTAACATACAGTTTGAATATAGATTTTACATAAAGCTTCTCCAATGAATAAAATAGAAATAACACTCAAAATTTAAAATGTTATTTTCAGATAAATCCTATAATATTTTGTAATTTAATAAATGAGACATATTTATCAATCCAAAGGCTTTTAAAAACTTATGTAACTTGTCAATATCTAATTAAACAGAATAATTAAATGTCTATGTATAGTATATCTAATTGTTATATGGCATTGTCTTGGTAAATATTTTTAAAAAACAATGAAGTAACTTGGTTTAATATCTATTACACAAGAAATGTTTTAGATATATTCAATAGTTGATTATAAGAAATTCAGAAAGATATATTTAAGTAACTTATTTTAGAATTTTGTAGTTTAATTATGTTTCGGATAAATTTTAATAAAGTACCAGTATGATATTTAAAGGACTTGCCTTCCTGTTTTTAGAATTGCATTAAAAAAAGTACTGTTAAGACTGAATGTATATACTATACTCCGAATGCAAGTCGATCCATGTACAAGGCAAGAGTGCGTTTTTCGTAAAGCTTACTATAGTTTGAACTGAAACAATATGCAAGCTAGAATGAAAAATATTCTATAAATATTTATATTTTATTCATGTATATTTTGGTACTTTTCTATTAGCTAGGTGAAATTTCTTCATATATTTGTTTTGACGATGATGTAACAAACCGTATAAACAATTTTTTAAAATAAAACTATTCTATAAAACTATTGATTCCTTAATTATGAGGTTTTTCATAAACTTTAAAAATATAAACTACAGAAATAAAACATTCTCTATTTGGCGATTTATCAGCCATAGAAAAAGTACCTATGTTCTTGCCTCTCAATAAAGAGATGTGTATATAATCCTACCTATGTATTATAGAACAGCATACAGAAATTCTCATTTTGTATGGAAGATTATATAGTATATAATGTATGCATTTTTCATTGATTTAGATGCTAATAAATTTTAAAAATAACTCTTATCATAATAGTATTTAATAAAAAAATATTTTGATATTAAAAATGTAATGTTGAAAAGTTCACTATAGAAATTCATGTAAATTTTGACAGTAGTTATAAACTATAATTTAGTTTTAAACTCTTAAATTTGATGTTATAACTAAGAATTGATTTATTTATTAACTTTTATCCTCTTGATTTAAAAAAAAAAAAAAAAAAAAAACCCAAATGTAAAATAGTACTAGGAATATTTATGTTTTTATTTAATGATACCTTCCTTTAAATGATTAAAGTAATTTTTATTTGATAAACTAATTTATTGTAATGAGTGAATGATATATAAGGAATTTTATATATATATATATTTTTAAATTGATTTTGAATAGATTACCTAATTTTATATTGATAATACGAAGGTCACTCTGAAATTTTGAGATATACCATTTAGGCGTAAGTTTGAACAATATTAAAATTTGGTAAGTTAAAGTAGTCCCCTCCAACATGAATGCACCTTTTACAGACGATTTTTCCAAAGATTAAATGCCTCACGCCATCCATTTCTTGAAATTGATGAAAAATATGCTTTTATAGCCTCGTCAATCTCGTCTTCAGAATGAAAATGGGGAACACGTAAATTTTCTTGATATTAAAAAAAAAAAAAAAGTCGCACGTAACTAGATCAGGGGAATAGGATGGGTTTCTATCACTTTGTGTTTTTGCTTAAGAAATTTGACTGCCAATCTTGCAGTAGGAGAAGATGCATTATCATGGTGAAGCACAAGTCCCCTTAAATTCGCTTCTTGAATTTCCAGAAGACTCTTATTGGTGTACCAGTTAGCTGTGACCGACCGTCTTCTGTCCCTCCAGCTTGATGGTTTTGACCAGTCCCGTACTTCTGAAGAAAACGCATACGTTACATTTTTTTTTTTTTTTTTTTTTTTTATTGCTCGTTGTCTTTTCACCATTGTTGGTTTAGGGGTCATCTTCAAAGACCCATACTTTACTTTCTTGTCGTGTTGGAATGTCAAACAGTATGCTAATTTCATCACCAGTTTGATTTTAGGAATGAGGCTGTGTCCACCATCGTTAAGTAATGTTATGGTTTCTTTGCAGATTCTAGCACTTTCAGTGTTTTGTTAAATTGTGGGGGTCCCCCATAATTTAACTATTTTCATATGCAGTTCATTAATAATTCTCTGTTTAGCTGCGGATCCAATGTCAAGTTTCTTCTGTATCATTTGGTAAATGCAGTGATTATCATAGACTAACATTTTTGTATGGCAATACATTTTCTAGAACTACAGCTGATGAAGGTCTTTCTGTATGTTCTTGATCCATCAGAGAACTTCGACCTCTATGAAATTCTGTAAACTATCTAAATACGGGAGATGGAGCTTGGTCTCCATATGCTAGTTTTAAACGTTTAAGGCATTCTTCTTAATTTAACCCCACTTTAAAATCGTAGAAAATCATAGCGTGATAATGCTCTTGCATGAATTCATTTTTCTTTTCTTCCAAAATTTATTATACGATGGCTAAATTGCAATTGTTGCCAAAAATTGTCATCTGAGGCCTTTGAATACTTTTTTTTTTTCCGTCTGCCACTGTCTGAAATTTCAGAGTTGCTCTCATATAAGTACTTCAGTTAAGGATTCGTAATTTATATAAAACTATATACACTTTTGAACTGCATATTAGTCCAAATAGATTCTTGAGTATTGAAACAAGGATTGTCATTTCTATTATAACATGGTATTGTTAAATAAAAGAATTTATATGGATGGAAAAAATCTGTTCAATTTTAGTCTAGTTGAATATTGGCTTATTTTATATTAACATACTGATAAAAATTGGTTTTCTATCAGTAAGTTACAAAACTGTATTAATTTAGAATTGATTGTTAGTATTGTATAGATTATATTTTAATTGCCTTCTAATTGCACATTTTTTGTAGGTTTCGGATACAGTTGTAGAACCTTACAATGCCACCCTGTCTGTTCATCAACTTGTTGAAAATACAGATGAAACCTTCTGTATTGACAATGAAGCTCTATACGATATCTGCTTCAGAACCTTAAAACTTACCACTCCAACATATGGTGACCTTAACCACCTTGTATCAGTTACAATGTCCGGTGTAACCACTTGTCTAAGGTTCCCTGGTCAATTGAATGCAGATTTAAGAA
The DNA here is from genome assembly GCA_021605095.1 of Caerostris extrusa. Lineage (NCBI taxonomy): Eukaryota > Metazoa > Arthropoda > Arachnida > Araneae > Araneidae > Caerostris > Caerostris extrusa. The sequence goes on from BPLR01001160.1 coordinate 85,001, forward strand.
AACTTGCTGTCAACATGGTACCCTTCCCCCGTCTTCACTTCTTTATGCCAGGCTTTGCACCATTGACATCCAGAGGCAGCCAGCAATACAGGGCCTTATCGGTTCCAGAACTGACACAACAAATGTTTGATGCAAAGAATATGATGACTGCTTGCGATCCCAGGCATGGACGATACCTTACTGTTGCAACTATATTCAGAGGTCGCATGAGCATGAAAGAAGTTGATGAGCAGATGTTGAATGTACAGAACAAGAACAGTAGCTACTTTGTAGAATGGATCCCCAACAATGTGAAAACTGCTGTTTGTGACATTCCTCCACGTGGTCTTAAGATGTCTGCTACTTTCATTGGTAACAGTACTGCTATTCAAGAAATCTTCAAGAGAATTTCAGAACAATTCACAGCTATGTTCCGTCGTAAAGCTTTCTTGCATTGGTATACTGGTGAGGGTATGGATGAGATGGAATTTACTGAAGCTGAATCTAACATGAATGATTTGGTATCTGAATACCAGCAATATCAAGAAGCTACTGCCGACGAAGACGGTGAATTCGAAGAAGAGGATGTTGCTAATGAAACTGCTTAACAAAGTTTTGAGTTTCCCTTTGTATCTCTAAAAAGAAATGTAAATCAAATTTTTTTTTTATTAAAGCTTGTAACCACCAATATGTTGCTGTTGTATAGTTTTCTAAAAATCCTTATAATAAATTGAGCTTCAATGATTTATGTTTTGTTAAAATTCTTTCAAATTTTTTTTCACAATTAAGAAAAGTTATTGTTGTATAACGATTATTAATATTTTTTGAGTTTTAATTCTCCTTTATAAATCTGATATCGAATCTATTTGGGAGAAAAATTGAATTGATGAATGTGAAAAATTCTCTTATTTTAAATCTTGTAAGTTATTTAATGATGTGGTATGCTGATAGATTTTCTATGTTGCTTTCAATATGAACTTTTGAAAAATCTTCCTGTGAAAATCTTTGGCTGAACTGAAAAATCATTGGTACTTATTGCATCTAAGTAAACTTCTGTATTAATAAATTAAAATGTTGGAAACATTTATAATTTAATTTGCTTGACAAATATTTTCTGCAAATATAGTTCATATTAATGGATAAAGATAAAGATTTATGTATTAGGATGGGAACTATTCTTTTTGTTACAGGGCTGTTAAAAAAATTTGTCTTAAGTGTTCAGATTTCTTAATTTGAAAATAGTTTTCCATTTTATTGAATCATGAAATTAATTGCATTAAATTCAGCATTTAAAAAGAAAGTATGAAATACTGAACATTAGTTAGTAAAATTTATTTAGTATTGCTAATTTAATTAACATAAAGTTAAGTTAGAAGAATATATTGTGGAATGCAATATTGTTAAGAAAAGAATAAGTTGTCTCCAATACCTTCCGATGATGCAAATTTATATACGTCATTTTATGGTGTCCGACTTGTATATGTGTATTCATGCTGGGCACTATTTTATAATGTTTTTATTTACAGTATGTAATGAAGTGAATGGCTCTATTCAGGTCAAATATTCAGGTTCTATTAAGTCCAAACTTCTAAAGTGCATTTAATTGATTATATTTGACTTTATTTTCTTTGATTGTATAAAAAAAAAATTTTTTGCAAGAGCTTCCTTCATTAATTCTTTCCCTTGCACAATTCTGTGTAATTGTTTCTGAGAGTCTTTTCTGAAGACATTGTTCTTGCTCTTCATTGAGAGCAATGATAACTTAGAGAAGTGATGTTATCCATTGCAAGGTTAACAAGTTGGCAGGTTCAAAGACTATCAAGAACTGTATACGAATTGTACTAGGTTGGGAAGCGGATGAAAAAAGGGACACACACAATGATATACGTTCAATTTCTATTGATAAAAGTTATTTGATGAAATTGACTAACTGTAACGGGTCCAAACAACACAATGCTTTAAAAACATTGAATAAATAACAAATTAAGGGGTGCCTTTTCTATCAAGCAGTGCTGTAAGAGTAGTTGGATTTTTTTTAATAACTGTAAACATGTGTTTATATAGAACTGTGTGAAATGAAGACTCTTATTTTAATATACGATTAGCTTTAAATGTAATCGATGATTTATGGTGTAAATAATTTTTAATATTTTATCCTTCATGTGATTTTGAGTGCGATTAATATCTATTTTGTTAAAATCTGTCAGTGTAAATATATGCAAGTGTCTTATTAGAAACTGGAACTAGTCGTGATTTCCAAAGCATGCCAAAATATTAATAGTGTCAAAGGAAGAATAATTGCAAATTTAGATAATCTAAACTTTTAACGAACACTAGGTGATTTTTTTTTTTTTTTTTGGATTTTGTGTGGAACACAATCCTTATTTCGCAAGCATCGCTTGAGTGATTTGTCAAGTAATGAACATTTTTCGTTCTTTAAACTGCTGCATTACTGAAACTTATCTAAGAAATTTAGCAGTTATTAACATTCTTAAAAAGTATATCCTTTCTAACAATTTGTGTTTTAATAAAAACTACAATTTTAGTTAATCGAAAAATCCCAAAATTAAAAGCTACTTTCAGATTGTTTAATGTATAAAAATTGTTACTTTTCCATTTATTAATATTTTTTTCTCAATCATATTTATATAAATTTATATGAGCTTTTATTTTATTACAAAATATTATTGTTTAATCTTCATGAACTAGCTTGTAATTTCATTTTTTTTTCTTACTACTAAAGCATCAGAATTTGATCTTTTGGAAAAAACATTTGCATTGGGAATAATTTTTATTTGATGAAATATTTCTTTGTTACAAACTGGATAATTTTGGTGGGATGCAATTTTTAAAAAAAAGAACTCTGTGCTGTTTTACTTGTATCTCACTCTGTTGTATCTTTCGCACTGTGTTTTGTTGAAATTTTAGAATAAGGTAGTAACAGATGAAAGAAATGTTTTAATAATACATTTATTTTTTCCATTTTAAAATTTGTAATTATGGTTTGTGGTAACTAAATTTAAAACAAATTTCTGCTGATGTTTTCTTTTTTCAATCTTATTTGAATTAAAAAAAAAAAAAAAAAAAAAAAAAAATCAGGATTTTTAACTACACTGGGTTATCAACAGAGGTTTTTTATTTAATTTTTTATCATTATTTATTTATTTTATGAGAAGTTGAAGATTAATTTCCTCTGCGATGATTTGTTCCATATATTCGTGTCGTACTATAGAAAATGCGGAAAAACTCCACCTAATATATCCAACTATCGATGTTACTTTTATATGCATTGTGAGATCACATTTTCTACATGTATGATTTGAACAGTCCATTAACGGATGCAGAAAGGTGGACATTGCCTTCTTTGTGAGCCTTCAGGGGTAAATAGAATAGTTACCCGCTGAACTAGAATAGTTACTACAATAGCTATAATAGGTAACTAGAATAGTTACCTCTGAAGGTTTTTACTCCTTGGGTTAAAATAGAAAAATTGGGTATATGACGCTTAGATGAAAATATAACGTGAAAAAAAATATTTTTAGAATAAGGCAGTAACAGACAAAAGTACTGTATTAATATAATATATATTTTTTTGCATTTATATGTTTAGTTATGGTTTGTGGTAACTTAATTAAAAACATTAATTCCTGCAGATACTTTCGTTTTCAAATCTTAATTGAATTTTTTTAATGAGTTTGCTAAAAAAAAAAAAAACCAAACTTCTTTTTAATTTCATGTTATTATCTTTATTTATATTTACTTATTTAATTATTTTTATTTATATAAGGAATCTCGTATTTCACAAATTATGTTATGAATAAGCCTTGAGAAGTTGAAAATTAATTTCTTCTGTCAAAATCGTGGTGTTTGAAAATGCTGCAAAAAAAAAGAACCACTTGTCACAATGAGTTCAAATTTGAACTGAAGATACTTGAAGAAGGGGAAACGGTATGACATCAAAAAAAAAAAAAAAAAAAAAAAATACCACCGCTTTTTCCGATCCAATTTTGTATGACCTTGCCGGGGTGTATGGGCTTTCCACTAACAGTGTCACAACTGTTGAATGACTTGAAAGTCATTTTTTTCCGTCAAAAAACTGAAACGATCAAGAACTTTGAACACTACAGTTGGTTTAATGTGCAACTCATGCCACATACGATTCAAAATATCACGATAACAATAATAATTTTAATTAATAATTTGATATTAATTTTTTATTATTATTATCGTGAAAATAATAATAAAAAATTAAAAGTGATTATTATACATTAAAAGTGATAGTTATAAAGACCGCAAGTAGCGTACAAGGCTCAAATTTAAATCAATTGGCGATGTCTGTGCCAATCACTGCTTTCAAATAATTTCGATTCAAAATCCACAACGATTCAAAATATCAAGCAGCCGAATTTTGTCGCTGACAGCGCCATCTATCTATTAATACATTTTGGAACTTTTTCTGATGCCATATCGTTTCCCTCCTTCAAGTATCTTCAGTTCAAATTTGAACTCATTGTGACGATTTATTCTTTTTTTTTTTACAGCATTTTGAAAATGGGACTTTAATTATAATCACCTTTCATATTTATAATTGTATGATTTAAAATAAAAATTATTAAATAAACCATATTGTCTAGTTTTCAAATCTAATTTCACTGGTTTAAATTACTGATGAATCACCATAAATATCGGAAATTAAGCTCTTTAATAACGGTTAAAAATTTTAATTCTTCTCATGTGTGCTAACACAAGAATTAGTAGCTAAAAAATATAATTTTTAACATAAAATATTTACAAACTAGCCTTATATTATTGCATTATTACATGAGTATATTATTACATTTTTTACATGATGTTTTTAGGAAAAACGTAAATTTCTTTAATGGCTTTTTTATGAAACTAAAATTTTTTGATATGCAAACGTTAACCGTAAGTCGAATTTATTACTGATGCAAATTATTAGGCTAACAATTTAAATTAAAAATAACGGAGGATAATTTTGCGCACGTTTGATTCATCATAATAGCAAGTGCTTATGCGATACATAATGCTTATTTTGATTTGGTATATCGCAGACCAGGAGTGCAACAATTTTTTTTTTTTTTTGAATGATATATTCATAAGAAAAGCAAATGTATTTTCAAGTTTACAATATTTGTGAAAAAAATAACTTTTTAATTAAAATTGAATTGATTGCTACATGAGAAATTTTCGATGAAACTGTTTAATATTTTAGAAACGGAAAAGAAAATCGATTGACGAGCGCTTAACAATAAAAGTTAATCTCTTAATTATTGGAAATATTTTTAATTAAAAATTAATTGAGCAATAAAATTTGCCGAAATGAAAACTGTGAAGAAGCAAAAGAAAGGTAAGAGATCAGCTAAAACAAGTACCCCCATATCAAGAATCAAGATAATGTTTTACTTTCTTTCAAACAAGTAAGCATGATCAATCCAACTAGTCGCAAGAAGAAATACATGAATTCCTTTTACTTTTTCTTCGGAGCTAAGAAGCTTAAGACGATCAAAGGAACCAATCCAACTAGCTCCATTCATCAAAGCTTGTCAGAAATTTCAGGAAGTGAGAGCTCTAAAGGGATTCTGGAAAGAGAGTCTAGCTCTTTTTCAAATTTGTTTTTGAGAAGAAGTTCTGAAAAGTTCAGCACTTCAACTTTAAACTCAGTTTTTAAAAATCGTGATAAAATTTCAGATATTTCTCCTATCTATCCCAATCCATGTTTAGTACAAAAGTACAAAAATCAGAATAACAGTATTAAATATTTAAATGGCAGCAAAAATGATGTTTCATATAAAAATGCCTTAAGGGGAAATTCTCAAAGCTTTCAATTCAAAGATACACCTATTAAGTTAGCAGCAACCAAACCAATCGGAACTGAATCTTCTACTTTTGCTAATAAAAATGTTGCACAACCAAAAGAAGCTAACGTTAATTTTCTAAATCTTTCAACTCAATGTAAAATGGCAAATACTGAAGATTTTATTACTAGAGATAATTCCCCGCTTCTTAAGAGGAGAGTATCTGATATGAAATCAACACATGCAATAAAAAAGGAAACTAACTGAAAAAAGAACTGCTTTAAATAGTAAAGAATTGTTCCAATTGTACGAACATAAGAATTTATCCTTAAAAAATTTATATTCCTTGCATAATGATTTAAATTTTGAAAAAACATCCATTTCGAAAGAAACCTCTTTTACAACGAACAGATAGCAATAAAAGTCTCGAGGTACCCGTTGTCCATAATAAAGCAGTTTTAAACAAAAAGAGTTGATCAATTCACTGAAGAATTTCAAAAGGAATTCACCAAAAGCTAAAAAACATCAAAGAGCAAACTAAAATTTATTTAAGAAACGATATGAAGAATAAAGTACCTCAACAGATTTCTAGAAACAAAGTAGATAATACGTTTTCTCGCTTCAAAAAAATTCAGAGAGGGACAGATCTTGAAGAGAAGTCCAATCGAATTGTAAAAATAAGAAAATTAAAGCAACAGGATAATAAAATCAAGGAGTCATGCTTGATAAATAAAAAGAGCTGACTCATATCAATATAATAAAAAAAAAAAAAAATTCGTCACTAATTTTTAAGAACGAAGAAGGATCACCAACTTTTTCCATACCAAACATAAATGACAATTTGACAACTTCAGAAATTCCATGTCTTAATAATTCAAATGAGGTCAAATCAATTCCAAAAAACATTTTATCTATTTCTGATCCTCTCATAAATGACAAAATCGTCAACTCTAGTAATTACGAAAATTTGACTGAAGATAAAATTACAATTTTATTTACTGAAAGAGGAAAAAAGCAAAATCTATTAGAAGTTTCCAAAGAGAAGATTCAACCTCAAACCAAATCAAAGCAAAATAACGTAAAGAAAATTTTAAATGCCAATGTAATCAAGAAATTAAACAATGTTTGCAATACGTCATTGATTTCTAAGAATCAAGAACCACCATCAACCCTCTTCATATCAGACGTAAAAGATAATTTTGTAACATCAAATACACCATGCCTTGGGAAGTTAAATAAAGGCGAATCAATTTTGAAAAACAAAGAGGTTTTTTTTCTGAAAATCTATTGAATGTTAAAATAATCCTGGAAAGTGCTGAAAATAAACCCACTGGAAAAAATAATTTGACGGAAAATCAAGTTAACTATTCTGATGCGAAAAGAAAACCAAAAATTAAGACACCAAAGATTTCGAAAAGGAAGATTCAATCTCAAATCAAATCAGAACAAAATGGTATGAAGGAAATTTTAAATGCCAATGTAATCAAGAAATTAAACAATGTCTGCAATACTCCATTAATTTCTAAGAATCAAGAAGAACCACCAACCCTTTCCGTATCAGGCGCAGAAGATAATTTTGTAACTTCAAATATACCATATAACAAAGTGGATTTGAAAAACGAAGATATTTTTTCTGAAAATCTATTGAATGATAAAATAATACTGGAAAGTGTTGAAAATAAACCCACTGAAAAAAAAATACTTTGACCAAAAATCAAATTAAATACTCTGTTTCTAAAAGAAAACCAAAGATTTCAAAAAAAGGAAGATTCAAACTCAAATCAAATCACAACAAAATGGCGCAAAGAAAATTTTAAAAGAGAATGTAATAAAAAAAAAAATCAAATAATAACCTTAAATCGTCATTGATTTCCAAATCTGTAGAACCAGTTACAAACGATAACAATTTGAAGACACTACGTCTTAATCAATCTAATGAGGTAATTTCATTCCTGAAAAACAATTCCATCACTTCTGAAGACCCTATAAATGCTAAAATCACCATAGAAAATGATGAACAGAACTTAAATAAAGATCAAATTGGAGTTTCCGTTCTTGAAAGTGGAAAACAATTTAAGGTACCAAAGGTTTCCAAACGGAAGAGCCAATCTGAAACTAAATCGCAACAAAATGGCACAAAGAAAATTTTAAAAGCGAATGTAACAAAGAAATCAAATAATAACCACAAATCGTCATTAATTTCTAAATCTGTAGAACCAGGTACAAAAGAGGAAAATTTGAAGACACTCTATCTTAATAAATCAAATGAGGTAACTTCATTTCTGAAAAACAATTCCATCACTTCTGAAGATCTCATGAATGATAAAATCACCATGGAAAATGTTAAACAGAACTTAAATAAAGATCAAATTGAAGTTCCTGTTCTCGAAAGTGGAAAACAATTTAAGTTACCAAAGGTTTCCAAACGGGAGAGGGAATCTCGAATCGAATCAAAGCAAAAAGAACTCAAATAACATTTTAAACACTGTGGATTTATTAGAGGAAACCTTTTCATATCCATCTACATCCACCCCATTCGATAGCCCCTTACCAGAAACTCGAGCAATGCCTTCAATTTTCCAATGCCTGTCTCCAGTAATCGAAGAGGAGCCTAAAACTTATAATGCATTTTACGATAACGAGCCCTCTGTGCTGCATGCTGATAGAACTTACAGTAAGTGTAAGACATCTAGTATTCAAAAAGCAGAAAGGCTATGGTCTTCGCTTATGACTACTACTTCTTTAAATACACTTGCAGAATCCCAGTCAATTGTTGAAAATGCCGAAGAACAAGATGCAAGATGCATCCAAGAAAAACACGAAGAAAGTCTTCAAGAAGTAGAACTTTTCGTTACACCACCTAGTAAATCGTTATCTAGATCTTCACGTCGAAACAAAAGCAAGCAAAATGAATCGAAGAAAAGACGCATTGGTAATAAAAGCTCTAAACTTTCTATTGATAAACAGAAAGAAAAGAATGCAAATTATAAAATCATAACCAAGGAAGATAAACGAAGCACAAGTGAAATAAGTATGAAACACTTATCCAAGCATTTTGATGAAATTTCGGAATGGACATTTTGTATTGAGAAAGAGACCAAACACAGCTTTGCAAATTGATAAATTTTCAATGAAGAAAGTTGTAAATATATTTTTGTCTTGGTATATCTATATGACGAAAATATCAAGGATTAAACGAAGGGCAAACAGCGTAAAAAAAGAGATGATGGATTAATAAAAATTTTCAACATTTTAATTGGCAAGAAAGAAGAAAGTAATAAGAGTATTAAACCATATTTAAAGTAGGCAAATGAAATTTTAGTAATATAAATATGAAACATTTTGGAACTATCTGAATAAATTTCGTTCATCTTATGCATGAAACTAAACAAAAATATAATTATGTATAAGAATATATGTATTCAATGGAGAAATTATAACTGCATGTTCTTGGTAGATCTATTTGGTTAAAATGTCGAAGGATAAAGACACTGTATGCAAAAATAAGGACAAAATCACTACTAAGATATAGACTGAACTTTTCCTTAGGTATCTGTAACATGCGAATTCTGAAACAAAGACAAAATGAAGATTCAATAAAAACAAATTTTTTTAATAAAAAAAGTACGTATTATAAAATTATACCAAACGAAGACAAAGGAAGTTTTATGAAGTTCGAAACATTTAATTGAAGTTTGAATTTTTACATTGAAAAAGAACTAAAATATAAACATAACTCTTAAGAAAAACATGCCAATGGAAAATTTGTAAATCCTATTATGGAAATGTTTTTTAAAGATTTGATTTTAGGATTTTTTTAGTAAAATTATATTTTTTTGTTGTAATTTCTCTTATGAACAATTTTTTTTATTGAAAATATATTTATGGTTATTGAAATGGTTACTGGGGATTGACATGGTGATGTTAAACTGTTAAAAATGAATTTTAATGATATGAATTTCGAGTATATTTGATGATAAATCAGCAATAAAAATGCATAAGAATGATATGGGCTGTTAAAGGAAATAAATAAAAAAATCACTAAAAGGTGTAGACTGATTGTCGGGAATTCATATTACATCGATGCATTTGCATAAATTTTTGGATACATAGAAGTAATTTTTTTAGCTGAAGTTATAAAAGTATCTGCAAGATTCATATTTTTCTTGATTTTAAAATGCCATTAGAATTTCTATTTTTTTCTACAGCGAAATTAGTTTTGAATAGCCTGGAGACGCTGTCCGAAATTATCGAAAATTAACTCCAACTCCAATAGACAAGCAGCTTATCCTAATATAATCCCTTTTAGACAAGTTACACCAAACGTCAGCTTTGCTTCTAGGCTAAAAAATTCTGCAACTTCATCCGCTCCTGCAATTGTCACTCAAAACCAACAGAGTGCTTTACCCAGAATTCAAGATATTAACTTATTCCAAAATTTTTTAATAAATTATTTTCTAATTAATCTAATTCTAATTATCTAATTCTAATAAATTATTTTCTTAATAAAATAATTTATTTCTTCATTTACTTACATTGGCAATCCTTCAAATTTAATTAATCAAATAAATTTCTCTAAGAACGAAGCTGACAAACTGCAAATATTTGCAAATTGTATGTTCTCTAATACTTCTATTAATGCCCCGTAATGACTCGGTTGGCTACAGGTCTTTGTATATACTATTGGAACGCTTGTAATATCTGGAACAAGATTCTTGAGTTTGATAATTTCCTTCAGATATACGAACCTGACATAGTACTGCTTCAGGAGACACATTTTAAAAATTCTTAGACTCCTTTTATTTCTGGTTATACTTTCTATCGTGGCGATGGACCTCAAAATCCAGTTTCTGGTGGAATGGGAGTTTTTATTAAAGCCAATATTGCTCATATTCACGTTCCTACTCCCATTCTACTTGGCATCAAAGCGACAATTGCTTCTCATGTCTTTCCTAATCTGCCCTTTCTGATATTGGTTCTGTACATGCTCTATTAATCCATTACCACTTCTAATGTTCTTCTCCATGTAATCCTATTACCACTTCTAAATGAACTAATGATATTAATGTGCACCTCTCTCTTAATAACAGCAATATTCTTACAGGTGATTTCATTGCACTTAACACTCATTGGGTTGCAGAACTAATAATAATACTGGCCGAATAATTGCTTCTATTGCTCGCAATATCGACCTAGACATTTTAGCCCCTTTAACACCTACTAGACTTAGTACTAATTCAGCTTCAATGATTGATTTTGCCATTACTAATAACTTCCATTTCAGCTATCCTATGAACTCTCTTCCGATCATAATCGTGTTGTACTAAAAATAATTTTACGTATCCTACCATCCCAATCCCCACTAAAACAAGAACTATTTGGTCTAAATTTACTAACACCCTTCATAAAAATATTACCTACTCTACTAATAACAATAATTCCTCTCAAGATATTGAAAATGAAGTAACTAATTTTATGAATGCCATTATCTATTCTCACAACTCTGCTTCTAAAAATATTGTTGTTAACAATAGTAACTATTTTTTTCCTTACATTAAAACTCTAATTACTCAAAGAAGTCACGCGCGCAAAAATTGGCAAATTTTCAAAGATGCGCAAAGCAAAAATCATTACAACTATACTCAGAAGGGCTATCTTTTAATATAAACAAACTCCATGGAATAATCACCTCCAAACTGTAAATAAGCAAGACTTTCTTTTTGGAAGCTTTCAAAGGTTTTAAGAGGAAAAAAATCTTCTATTAGCACCCTAAAAACTATCAGTTGCACTGCTACATCTAATTCTCAAAAAGCCAAAATTTTGGCAGACTGCCTTCGGTAGCACTCTTCAGGAAAATAACATTAACGATCCTCAGAATACTAAAGTTGTTTATGACTCTATTTCTAACTCCATTTCACTCCTAAAATTGTTAATACTAAAGCTTCTATTATTATAGAATTCATCAGTGACATAAAAATTAATAAAATTCCTGATATGGATACTATTACAAATAAAATGTTGAAAAATTTTCCTTTAAAAGCAAATATTAATTCAGTAATTAAATTTAATTGATTAATTTTATTTAGATTTAAGTTGTATATATCTACCAATAGATGGCGCCAGATAAACTTAAAAAAATGAAAATGAAAATTCAAATTATTGAATGAAAATTATTTATAAAGGACTTCCTGCAATATAGTGAAAAAAAGTAGGAATTGACTTTAAATATATATATATTTTTTTATATTACTTGTTTTAGTTGAAGTTATAAAAGTATCTGCAAGATTCATATTTTTCTTGATTTTAAAATGCCCTTTGATTTCTTTTTTTTTTTCTACAGCGAAATTAGTTTTATTTAAAAGCGATTTTTAAAATTTGTCAAATTTCTGACGCTGTCATTCATTATTCTTATTTCCCCGATTGTTGGAAAAGAGCTCGAATTTTGCTCATTCATAAGAAAGGTAAAAAATCCAACTGCCCCTTCTAGCTACAGGTCCATTTTTCTTCTTTCTTCATTAAGCAAATTAATAGAAAAGGTCATTTTGATTTATCTAAAAAATGAAACTAAACAAAAAATTTTTCTCATTCCTCAGCAATTTGGTTGAACTGAAAAAATATCTACAACACATCAGCTACTTTATCTCACTGAAACTGCTTTCGAGGGATTTTCCTGGAAATTAGACACTGCAGTTGTTTTCCTTGATGTAGCCAAGGCTTTTGATAAAGTTTGGGTCAATGGGTTAATCCATAAATTAACTCTTTTTTCAACTTTTCTCCTTTTCTTCTCAAAATTATCTTACTAACTAACTTTTGTGGTCTCCATTGGTAATACAGATTCTTCTGTCCAAAAAATTTAGGCTGGTGTTCCCCAAGGTTCAATACTTTCTCTACAATCTTTACATAAATTATAATTCGCAAATTTATAATGTGAAAATTAGCCTTTTTGCAGAGGATACAGCACTCCTCACTCAGGGTCGTAAACATTTTATCATTAGTAAAAATCTTCAGAATTATATTAATCAACTTGAACAATGGCTTATTAAGTAGAAAATTCTGTTAAACGTCGAGAAAACTGAAGTAGTACTATTTACGCATAAAAGGATTCTTAACACTCCTTCTATCAAAATTAATAATAATCCTATTAATTGGGATGGACAGGCTAATTATTTGAGTGTAATCTTAGATCGTAAATTGAATTGAATGTTCGTCATATTAACTATGTTAGGAATAAATTTAATAGATGCATTCGTGTACTGTATCCACTTATTTGTAGGAACTCTATTATGTCCTTGGAAAATAAAAAACTCATTTATCTTGCTTACTTGTGTCCATTACTAGCATATGCGAGTCCTGTTTGGGATCTACTGCTCCGTAGAATTTCGAGATCATATAAAGACTTTAAAATAAAATTCTACGTACTTTGATTGAAATGTAGGAATTCCTTACTACTTATTAATTTCTTGAACTATAAATGGCATTATTACTCTGTATTTTGGTACGCTGTACTTTGTATGTTGGCAATGGATATGATTATTCTAATAATTATCCCTGTTCTTGATGAATAGCGTCTTGCTGAAATTGTTTGTATTTAAATGTTAAATTATTATTGAATTATTCTTTTTGAAAGTCCTTGCTTTATTTAATTAAAGGGAATTAATCTAGGTATATTACGCCATATATTGTGTCAAATATTGATTCCAGTTTGTGTAATTAGTGGAATACGAAGTTCAGGGATGTGCTACAAAATGTGTTTGTTAATAGGCTCAATTTTTTATGAATGAATGCAGTCACATAAAATGACCTTCTATTCTTTTTAGATCTTCTTTTTTGTTGTTGTTGCATAGTTAAATTTTTCTAGTTAACCATAACTATTGAACTTTAGTTACTCTATATTATTATTCAAGCTAAATATTTATCAGGCAAATAAAAAAACCGCTAACAATAAAGTAAACCGAAAAATAAAAATACTTTGTCTGACCTTAATAATTTCACAGCTTATGAATTACGAAATAATAAATTATAAGCCTAATGCAATAAAGTTTAGAAAACTGTCCTGTATTGTTATGAATCTGTAGATGTAGTTTATATTTTTCCCTTCTTATAACGAAGGCGAATTTTTTAAATTTTATTGATTACACAAAAGACTAAAGCTTGTCATATAAAAGGAATACCACACATGATTTATAGAGGGATTATTAGACTTCGTTGGTGCTTTTGCATTTAAATTGTTGTTGAGGAAGACCATAAATAAAGTTGGAGAGACCATTAGATGCAAGTAAATGGCAACGAGGAATATAAACAGGGGGTGATAAAAAGACCACAGAAATAAAAGATTTAAAATTCTTCTCTTTATATGCAAGATATACATGTCGTATACACTTTTTGAAGATTAAGAAAAGTAAGAATAAAATATATTCCACTCATTCTGTTCTTGGTAAAAGTAAAAATTGTTTAAGCAGGTCAACCATGTAGAATTTATTTAATATGCTTTAGTTGCAAATGCGTATCAACTTTTTTTATCATAATAATTTTACACATGGATAAGTTTTTTATCATTAACATATTTTTTAAAGGTAGCGCATGTAACTTGAAACCTAAATTAATGAGATTTATTCTTTTTTTTTTTACAATGATGGTTTTACAGTTGAACAGAACTTTAGTGTATATTCGTGTGTTTTACAAAGATATAATTTGAAAAAAATGAAAGCAATTATGAATATTTTATTGATAACCAATATTGATGATTTTTCGTAGGCTGATATGTGAAGAATAGAATTGTGATTGTTTATTCTAAGATAAAAAATAAAATAAAATATGGAATCTCTTTAAAATATTGAATGTGCCCGCATTCTTTTTTTGATATTATGGACCGGAATGCATAATAAATTCATTCTTCTAATTCGCTGGTTGTGGGTATGAATCCTCAGATTCTATTCTTGGACGTACTTTCACAAATTGCAATGAGACATAGGATTTCTAAAGTACTTTGTCACCATCTCTGCTCTGTGCCACAATCATCCCCGATTGATTCAGAACAGTGTATATGGTACATGCTGTAGCATTTTTTTCTCATGGGAGGAGTTTTGACATTTCATTCCCAGGAGAAAGAAATATAATTACTCGACTTTGACTGCAGACAAGCAATATTGTGGGTAGTTATATTACGTGCAATTAGTGTTTTATACTAATAAGAAAAACCTGTCACTAAAATCTGATAGGTGTCATGTATAATGAGACTCAGGAAATAAATGATTTTTCTGTCCGACCTACCAGGTCGAAACAATTACAGATTGAATAACTATACATTGAATTGTTCCATCGTGATTAACGAAAAGCCACGAGATGAGAAATGTTTACTCCAATGAGTCAAGGGGGTGGGGTCAGCTTCCCTCACTTCCATTGAGGTAGACATTTCCAGTTCTTGTTTATCACTAATCACGATGCAACAACTCATGGTGAAGTCCATATTTCATCTGTAATTGTTTCGACATGTAGATCGCGCAGACAATCGTTACTTTCACGAGTCTCATTTTATATGATATTGAATATTTGCTATCAGATTTGAATGACAGGTTGCTCTCATTAGCACAAAACACGCATGTATAACTACTCACAACAATGCTTATCTGCTGTCAAATTTGAGTGATGGATTGTTATTGTGCACTTGTCAAAGAATATAAATTCCTCTTTTCTGGGAATGGAATTTCACAACTCTTCCAGTGAGAAATGCTACACTGCCAAGAATTAGGCAAACAGGATCTTATGAAATAAAATCAACTTTATTTTGAATAAATAAATGACATTGATACAATATTTAAGAAATTTGATTAGTGCAATGTTTACAAAAGGAAAAATAAATATTGTTAATACCTAGTATTTATGAAATTAACATAATATACATTTTAATGCCTTAAATTTTTTTCTTAAAGCATTAAATTTTTTAAAGGAAAGAAAACTTTAAATGCATAGAAATTGTACTAAGTATATTACTATTGCTTTAATCTCAAACATTGTATATATACTTTAAATATGAATATTTAATTAAAAAATTACATTATCTAATGTAAACGTTTTTTTTTAACATTAAATAATAAATTTTTTTATTTTAGAAGTAATTTTGTAAAGGCTCTATTAATAATTACATAAATTAATATCAAAAAATTATTAAATCAATATTAATTTTAGTTAACAAAAACCCCAATGGAATAATAAAAAAAAAGGAAGGATTTTATAATACTTCATCTGTATTCTATTTTAGTTAAAATAACTTTTACTTTCCCACAAATTTTGATTTACACGTAAATTCTTAGAATGAATCTTATTAAGAATATTTTAATTATTATTTTTTTTTATGAAAATTTGCAATTCCTTAGATATTTCATCTATGTCGATTTTAAATTAAAATTATTAAGACGCTATTTATTTTGAAATTCTGGTGATTAAAAGTCAAAAAATTATCAGAATTAAATTATTTTGTTATTTACAGATTTCATTCTCTGAAGTATTCTTAAATTTTTCCGTAAGTAGCGCGGAAAGCAAACGATACTGCAATTACCATTCTAGAATTTTTAATTTAGAGAAATCGGATACTTCAAAGAAAAGTATCCCTTAGAGTGTTGTTTCGGGAATTAAATTCATTAGAAATGATTATTTAAATAAGAAACGCCTAATGAAGCCCTGAATAAAAATCAAGTCATGGGTAATTACGAAATAATCGCCATTTTCTTTTCAGAATAATAGCAAAAAAAGATTTTATAACGTTTTAGTTACTTAGGAGTGGCAACAAAAAAGGTGAAAAAGGGCTGCAAAAGGTGTAAGTAAAGTTATTAACTTACAATTTAAAAGAAAAACATAATTTAATTTTCCGTGCAATTAAATAATTATTTTTTAAAGTTAGTTATAAACCTTGTATTATAAATAAACGTTAATAATTGAATAATTGATATGTATTAAAAATTAATTGCTAATTTTCAAATTGATTCGAAATAACTCTATTATAAGTGAGCAAAATTTTCATATTTGTTTGTAAAAATTAAAAGGGCACATTTTAGCTTACTAAAAGGGCATTACAAAATGTATCATTATTATTTGATGCAGTAATTTAGAGGTAATTCATTTAATAACTTTTAATTTCAAATAAATTGAGTTTATTGCAAACATTAAAATATTGTAAGAAAAATTTATTCGAATTTGCTTCCTATAATTTTAAAATATATTTTCCGTTTTTTCTAAAACTTTTTCGTAATTAGCTTAATGCAATTCATAAAATTAATTAACAAATTATTTTTGGTATAAATTAATACATTCTTGAAAATGATTCTAGTATGATTTTATTCATTATATGCATGCCTTTAAATATATTTTTTATAGGGCTTGAACATCAAACTAAAAGCTTCCTATTATTTAAGATATTATGTTCTTTTTTTTATCTTTTGTATGTGCATAATATATAGCTTTAATACATAATGCCCATTATTTAATGAATTATTAAGAACAAATAATAAAATATAAATGATAATATTAATTATTAGTGATTAACGAATTATTTAAAATTGATTTATATAAATTAAGAAACTGTTCTTATAAATTATTAAATATTCAATAGCTTCATTATTTTTGCAATTTTGTATATATTAACATTAAAGTGGACTATTCTGCTGAGATATTATAATTAGTTAAATTTTTGGTATTTGCTTGCATAAAGATTTGATACACAAAAAGTAAAAGAAGCATTTTTGTTTGTGGTAAAAATTTCAGATTTTAATATTCATCATCAAAATTTAATCTATTTAAAATGTTTATGTTGTAGCGTCTTGGATTATATTAGACCTACAACTGCTTCAAGAAAAGGGTCACTTTCAGGTTCATGGGAGCAATTTAATTTTTATTTACAAGCACTATATATATATATATATATATATATATACAAATAATGAACTGTGGACTATTATGCAAAGATATGACAAAGTAAAAATAAAATTTGATCACAAGTGCTTGATTAAATCACAAGTACAGTTCACTCAAAGTCGGAGATTTTCAGAGTTCTCGAGTCTACGTCGAATCTAATTGCCAAGTCTGCGGAAGACTTTAATTATCACACGGCATGATAAACGAAACCACAAAGGGTTAACTTTGAAAAACAGACTGAATTTCATGCCTATTCAGCCACTTCAGAAAAAAAACACTTCTAGTCGACTCGTTGCAGAACTCTCCCTTCTTCACATAAAAAAAAAAAACACGTCCTTTTAAAACAATCCATCAAGAGGGAAGGAGGAGGAGGGGGGGTTCAATTTCCCTCACTGCTCATTGGAGTAGACTTTCTCAGCTCGTGGTTTATAACCCATCACGATGGAACAAGTCATGGTATAGTTATTCAATCTGTTGTTGTTTTGATTTGTGAAGGTAGCACAGACATTTGCTAATATACCGAGTCTCATTGTACATGATACCCAATAACTGCTACCAGATTTGAGCGACAGGTTGTTCTCATTAGTATAAAACACTAATTGCATGTAATATAACTACCCACGTTACTGTTTGCCTGCTGTCAAATTTGAAATATGGGTTATTATATACTTATCAAATAACATACATCCTTAAAGCGGACTGTTCTGTTGGGATTATGCTTTGTTAAATTTTAGGTGTGTGCATACATGAAGATTTCATACATAAAGTAAAAGAAGTATTTTTGTTTTAGAGGTAAAAATTTCAGGATCTGAATATTCATCGTCAAAATTTAATCTATTTAAAATGTTTATGCACTCAAGATAATTTGAAGGAAGAATTATATGTAAAAACTTACTTTTCATCAAATAATAAATATACCAGAGCGAAACTGGTACGAATACATTAGAAGAAATATTACGCTCCCTTTTTTCTAAAAGATTAAAAAAAGAAAGTTGATATGCAAAAATCAATTAATTTATTTCGCACTTTGATAAAAAAAAAACCTATCGTATTTAAATAGTTCAAAATTTTTAGTAAAATAAGTGCATCAATAACAGAACGTGGAAAGGTGACTGACCTTTTAAAGAAATCGATTGAAAACATTAATCAAGAAGTATTGCTTCTTCCGAGGAATAAAAAAAAGTTTTCTAGGATCTTAACTCAAGATGCTGGAGTTGTTAACAGGGAGAAAAAATGTCACATAAGCTTTTAAGGTAAAACGTAAGTGTTAAGTTTCTTTAAATATTTCGAGGGATTTTTTAATGGGCTCTTTTTTTTTTGCTCACCCCTTCTTGAAGAAGATTACTAGAAGATGAAAATGTTTTTTCAACCTCGCTGTTATTTAGATAGTAAACAGTTATTGATTAATAAATGATTAAAAATTTATTAGATCCATTAAGTTAAAAAAATATTTATGATGAAAATAACGATTTGTTTTATTATTATTTTTGCTTGTTTATACGTTTTATTTATTTACCTTTAAACTATTATTAAAGGTATTAGAAGAAATATTATTAAAAGCGTGAGAAAATAAAATTGAATAATAGATAGAATTTGTTCAATTTTCAACATAAAATAGTTTACCAGATATAGTGATATATATAAGTTGCCTTTGATTTTTCATATTCTTTTTATTAATTATTAAAAATTATCAATATTCTTTGAATCTATTGATTCGTTGATGACTTATAAATGCATCATACTTAGATTTTAGAGAAGTAACTTAGAAGAGTTGTTAATAAGAAAGGAAGTTTGATATTTAATCTTTTGAAAATTTTGTTAACAAATTCTTTCGAATAATCATCTTTCGGAAAAAGAATACAGAATTTTTTAAATTTAAGAACAATTTTGATTATAAAATATTATTTACTAAATGAGCTAAATAATGAATAATTACAAATTTAAGTTATTTTATTATTTAACAATTTAGTAAATAATATTTTATAATGAAAATTGTTCTTAAATTTAAAAAAATTCTGTATTCTTTTCAAAAGATGATGATTCGAAAGAATAGAATACAGAATTTCTATGATCAAAACTAAATACTAAACTACACAACTAAATGTTGACAGAAAAACAGCTACTACTCACAAGATTAAAGTTGAAGGACCACAAAAATCTGAACATTTCTGTTGATGGCGTTAAAAAATATCAAAAATGTGGCAACTGCTCTGATGTCGAGCTTACTTCTAATTATATCTTTGATTGCCCAGATCTTACAGCCGTTATGCATTGTTTGGACCATCCCTCGGAAGATACTCCGAACTGGCAGCCAATATTTTTCGGAAGCACCCGATATTTGATTCTCTTGTACTCTTCGAGATACGACAACAATAGTGTAAATCAACTAAATTTATCTAACAAAAATGTCCCTGTACTGAAGATGTTGTCATATTAGGAAATTAGTTCACACACATTTTATCATATATTTGAACACATATATAAGGTCGCATAATGTTCATTTGAAGTAATGTTACATATGATGTAATTAATGTAATTAAAATAAATTAATATTAAAATTTATTTTTGTTCAAAACAGAGAATGATATTTTTTAAAAATATGAATTTTAAGTTTGTAGATGGTGATGACAGAAAACTTATTGAATTTGCAAAGATGAATGATGCAATATACTGATTAAAAATAAGCAGCATAACTTATATAAATTAATTACAAGTTATACTGTTTATTAACATTAATTTTTAATATTTGTTAGAACTCCGAATAGGTTGAGTATTAGTTTATGAAAGTATTTAATTCTTTTGGTGAAGCAAGAGGCGCAAGTAAATTTTTAGAGCAAGACAGGATTTGTATCAATTTAGCCTACAACATCTTTTCTAAGCGGATTTTAAGAGGCTTTTTAGTGGTTTCTGTGGTTTTAGAATGCAAGAGGTGCAATAGAGGATTTGTATCAATTTAGCCTGCAACATCTTTTCTAAGCGGATTTTAAGAGGCTTTTAGTGGTTTCTGTGGTTTTAGAGTGCAAGAGGTGCAATAGAGGATTTGTATCAATTTAGCCTGCAACATCTTTTCAAGCAGATTTTAAGAGGCTTTTTAGTGGTTTCTGTAGTTTTTAGAATGCAAGAGGTGCAATAGAGGATTTGTATCAATTTAGCCTGCAACATCTTTTCTAAGCAGATTTTAAGAGGCTTTTTAGTGGTTTCTGTAGTTTTAGAATGCAAGAGGTGCAATAGAGGATTTGTATCAATTTAGCCTGTAACATCTTTTCTAAGCAGATTTTAAGAGGCTTTTTAGTGGTTTCTGTAGTTTTAGAATGCAAGAGGTGCAATAGAGGATTTGTATCAATTTAGCCTGCAACATCTTTTCTAAGCAGATTTTAAGAGGCTTTTTAGTGGTTTCTGTAGTTTTAGAATGCAAGAGGTGCAATAGAGGATTTGTATCAATTTAGCCTGCAACATCTTTTCTAAGCAGATTTTAAGAGGCTTTTTAGTGGTTTCTGTAGTTTTAGAATGCAAGAGGTGCAATAGAGGATTTGTATCAATTTAGCCTGCAACATCTTTTCTAAGCAGAGTTTAAGAGGCTTTTTAGTGGTTTCTGTAGTTTTAGAATGCAAGAGGTGCAATAGAGGGATTTGTATCAATTTAGCCTGCAACATCTTTCTAAGCAGAGTTTAAGAGGCTTTTTAGTGGTTTCTGTAGTTTTAGATTGCAAGAGGTGCAATAGAGGATTTGTATCAATTTAGCCTGCAACATCTTTTCTAAGCAGATTTTAAGAGGCTTTTTAGTGGTTTCTGTAGTTTTAGAATGCAAGAGGTGCAATAGAGGATTTGTATCAATTTAGCCTGCAACATCTTTTCTAAGCAGATTTTAAGAGGCTTTTAGTGGTTTCTGTAGTTTTAGAATGCAAGAGGTGCAATAGAGGATTTGTATCAATTTAGCCTGCAACATCTTTTCTAAGCAGATTTTAAGAGGCTTTTTAGTGGTTTCTGTAGTTTTAGAATGCAAGAGGTGTAATAGAGGATTTGTATCAATTTAGAATGCAACATCTTTTCTAAGCAGATTTTAAGAGGCTTTTTAGTGGTTTCTGTAGTTTTAGAATGCAAGAGGTGCAATAGAGGATTTGTATCAATTTAGCCTGCAACATCTTTTCTAAGCAGATTTTAAGAGGCTTTTTAGTGGTTTCTGTAGTTTTAGAATGCAAGAGGTGCAATAGAGGATTTGTATCAATTTAGCCTGTAACATCTTTTCTAAGCAGATTTTAAGAGGCTTTTTAGTGGTTTCTGTAGTTTTAGAATGCAAGAGGTGCAATAGAGGATTTTGTATCAATTTAGCCTGCAACATCTTTTCTAAGCAGATTTTAAGAGGCTTTTTAGTGGTTTCTGTAGTTTTAGAATGCAAGAGGTGCAATAGAGGATTTGTATCAATTTAGCCTGCAACATCTTTTCTAAGCAGATTTTAAGAGGCTTTTTAGTGGTTTCTGTAGTTTTAGAATGCAAGAGGTGCAATAGAGGATTTGTATCAATTTAGCCTGCAACATCTTTTCTAAGCAGATTTTAAGAGGCTTTTTAATGGTTTCTGTAGTTTTAGAATGCAAGAGGTGCAATAGAGGATTTGTATCAATTTAGCCTGCAACATCTTTTCTAAGCAGATTTTAAGAGGCTTTTTAGTGATTTCTGTAGTTTTAGAATGCAAGAGGTGCAATAGAGGATTTGTATCAATTTAGCCTTCAACATCTTTTCTAAGCAGGTTTTAAGAGGCTTTTTTAGTGGTTTCTGTAGTTTTAGAATGCAAGAGGTGCAATAGAGGATTTGTATCAATTTAGCCTGCAACATCTTTCTAAGCAGATTTTAAGAGGCTTTTTAGTGGTTTCTGTAGTTTTAGAATGCAAGAGGTGCAATAGAGGATTTGTATCAATTTAGCCTGCAACATCTTTTCTAAGCAGATTTTAAGAGGCTTTTTAGTGGTTTCTGTAGTTTTAGAATGCAAGAGGTGCAATAGAGGATTTGTATCAATTTAGCCTGCAACATCTTTTCTAAGCAGATTTTAAGAGGCTTTTTAATGGTTTCTGTAGTTTTAGAATGCAAGAGGTGCAATAGAGATTTTGTATCAATTTAGCCTGCAACATCTTTTTCTAAGCAGATTTTAAGAGGCTTTTTAGTGGTTTCTGTAGTTTTAGAATGCAAGAGGTGTAATAGAGGATTTGTATCAATTTAGCCTGCAACATCTTTTCTAAGCAGATTTTAAGAGGCTTTTTAGTGGTTTCTGTAGTTTTAGAATGCAAGAGGTGCAATAGAGGATTTGTATCAATTTAGCCTGCAACATCTTTTCTAAGCAGATTTTAAGAGACTTTTTAATGGTTTCTGTAGTTTTAGAATGCAAGAGGTGCAATAGAGGATTTGTATCAATTTAGCCTGCAACATCTTTTCTAAGCAGATTTTAAGAGGCTTTTTAATGGTTTCTGTAGTTTTAGAATGCAAGAGGTGCAATAGAGGATTTGTATCAATTTAGCCTGCAACATCTTTTCTAAGCAGATTTTAAGAGGCTTTTTAGTGATTTCTGTAGTTTTAGAATGCAAGAGGTGCAATAGAGGATTTGTATCAATTTTAGCCTTCAACATCTTTCTAAGCAGGTTTAAGAGGCTTTTTAGTGGTTTCTGTAGTTTTAGAATGCAAGAGGTGCAATAGAGGATTTGTATCAATTTAGCCTGCAACATCTTTTCTAAGCAGATTTTAAGAGGCTTTTTAGTGGTTTCTGTAGTTTTAGAATGCAAGAGGTGCAATAGAGGATTTGTATCAATTTAGCCTGCAACATCTTTTCTAAGCAGATTTTAAGAGGCTTTTTAGTGGTTTCTGTAGTTTTAGAATGCAAGAGGTGCAATAGAGGATTTGTATCAATTTAGCCTGCAACATCTTTTCTAAGCAGATTTTAAGAGGCTTTTTAATGGTTTCTGTAGTTTTAGAATGCAAGAGGTGCAATAGAGGATTTGTATCAATTTAGCCTGCAACATCTTTTCTAAGCAGATTTTAAGAGGCTTTTTAATGGTTTCTGTAGTTTTTAAAATGCAAGAGGTGCAATAGAGGATTTGTATCAATTTAGCCTGCAACATCTTTTCTAAGCAGATTTTAAGAGGCTTTTTAGTGGTTTCTGTAGTTTTAGAATGCAAGAGGTGCAATAGAGGATTTGTATCAATTTAGTCTGCAACATCTTTTCTAAAGCAGATTTTCAGAGGCTTTTAGTGGTTTCTGTAGTTTTAGAATGCAAGAGGTGCAATAGAGGATTTGTACCAACTTAGTTTACAAACTCTTTTTCTAAGCTTATTTTAGAGGCGTTTTAGTGGCTTCTGTAGCTTTAGAATGAATGCAAGAGGTGTAAGAAAGGAAATGTAACAACTTAGTTTACAACGTCTTTTTCTAAGCTTATTTTAAGAAACGTTTTAGTTGCTTTTGTAGCTTTAAAATGCAAGAGATGTGAATTGTAACAATTCAGTCTGAAATGTCTTTTCTAATGTGATTTTAAGAGGCTTTTTAATGGCTTTTGTAAATTTAGAATGCGAGAGGTGCAAGAGAGGATTTCTACCAACACATTTTTAGAGATTCAGGAGAGGATTTCTACCAACACATTTTTAGAGATGCAAGAGAGGATTTGTATCAAGTTAGTTTGCAATGTCTTTTCTGAGATGATTTCAAGAGGCCTTTTAGTGGTTTTTGCAGCTTTAGAATGCATGAAGTGCAAAGAGGATTTGCACCAATTTAGTTTACAGCGTCTTTTCACCCATACCATATGCAATTGCGGGTTTGTTTTCCCTAAAAGTCCTCAAGGATAGCACTGCTCTTCTTCTTCACCAGCATGGAGCCAAGTCAGATTTCTTCCTACGGGTGCTGCATCGCAACAGAAGTTGCCTCCACCTTCCCTGTGACCACACGGCTGCTTGACTTGGTCTAGATGTTGTTGTCGACTAAGTGGGATAAGAAACAACAAATATAGAGTATTTCATTGATTAAGAATAACATTTGCAGTTCATTTTTAACAATTAAAATTCCAATCTAAATTGTGCTCATTTTAGAGACAATTTCATGACAGAATATTAATAAAATTGGAACACATTAATTTTTACTTAGGAAAATAATGGATACATTAATGAATATTTTGAAGGCGAAAAAAAAAAAAAAAAAAAAAATCGAAAAACTGAAAAAAATTGATTAATTTTAGAAAATGCCAAGGAAAAAAAAAGTTAAAAAAATAATGCATAACTGGATCAGAAGTAAAGTATAATGACTTTTGGGGAGCAGTTATAGAAAAGTTAATTGTTGTCTTTGTTAAAGTTAAAAAAATACTTGTAAAGATTTTCTAATGATGAAAAATGCCTTCTAAGCAGGCAATTAACTTTTTTTACAATGTAAGTATTAATTTATTCAAAAAGCAATTTAAAAGAAGCTTCATGTAATGACTTTTAAACAGTTTCGTTCTTTAAATTATAATTTCAGGTTATTTTTATTTATTTGAGGTTTATGTTACATTTTCTTCCATTATAAAGATGAAAGAATGTGTACATTTTGTACGATATACCGAAAACTTGTTTAAATTTTCGTATTTTGAGTGGATGAATTAACAATGAGTTTAAATGAAAGACTTCACATTTTGTTAAAATATTATTACAAAAAGATCTAGTTAAGAATTTCAGTCTTTCTAGTTTAGTCTTTCAGACAAAAGGCACCTGAATTATCATTTTTGTATGCCTGGATATATCGAAAGCATTTTTAAATGTCAAAATATTGGGTAATATTTCGAAAAAAATTGATAGCAACTATGACATGCTACACGTATACTTTTACATAAATAATCCAATATTGTTGTTTAGGAGACTATTTAAGTCTAGAATTAAGAATTTTTACTCAATTTTTTTAAATATAAAGGACATATAATTAGTTTTCATCATTTAAATTGCATCATTTTTTTAAACCATACCATTTAAATTATACCGGCATTATTTTTTTTGTTTCCATTTTTATAAATCATATATTTTTAAAAAAAGTGGTTTTTAGCAATTCACAATCGGATTGTAGTGAATGTTGTAATAATAGAGTAGTATAATAAATAATAATTAATTAAAGAAGAGTAATGATTGTTGTGTATGAAGAAGGGAATAAGGTCTAAGACTACAAAGAACGGCAGAAATGTAACAGATTCAGCGTTAATCAGAAATCACAGAGGTTTAGTACACTATATCTAAGTATGCCAACATAATCTGGAATGTGTATTTTTAAGGGCGGCATCTAGAGTTTTGCACCTTCTTCTTCGAACTCAAAGAAAGATGTGGCTGTCGACCAAGTGGGATAAGAAACAACAAATATAGATAGGGAGCATTTTAAAAACTATACCATACCATTTAAATTATACTGGCGTTATTATTATTTTTTTTTGTTTTCATTTTTATAAATCATATATTTTTTAAAAAGAGGTTTCTAGAAATGCACAATCGGGTATTAATGAATGTTGAATAAAGTATTTGAATAGAGTAGTAGAATAAATAATATTAATAGAAAAATAAAGTAATGTTGTGTATGAAAAAAAAGAATAATATAGAAAGGAGGGCAGAGATATAACAAATTCAGCGTTAATCATCTCTGGAAACTTGCTACACTATTATCTAAATGTTTGATAGTGGTTTAGAATCCACGATTTAGCGTAAAAGTGTGCACAAAATGACCGTAAAGCGACAAACCAAACCAAATCAAACCAATCTTGCCTCGTTAGTCGGACTATCTGGGGGTAGTTTCGGGTTTTCTCCTATACGATACACAAATGGGTAGTTACCCCTAAATTTTGTGGAAGGCAGTGCCCTCCTTCTTCAACGACACGGGCCAAGTCAGACTTCTTCCTACGGGTGCTGTATCACAACTTCCTCTTTCCCTGAGACCACTCATGGACTTGGTCTAGATGTTGCTGTCGACCAAGTGGGATAAGAAAAACAAATATAGAATATTTCATTGATTAAGTTTTAAAATCTGCAGTTTATTTTTAACAATTAAAAAATTCCAATCTAATTGTGTTCACTTTAGAGACAATTTCATGACAATATATTAAAAAAAAAAAAAAATTAGAAGACATTAATTTTTACTTAGGAAAATAAGTGATACATTAATGAATATTTTGAAAGGGGGAAAAAAAAATCGAAAAACTGAAAAAATTATTAATTTTAGAAAATGCCAAGAAAAAAAAAGTTAAAAATAATGCATAACTGGCTCAGAAGTAAAGCATAATGACTTTAGGGGAGCAGTTATAGAAAAGTTAATTGTTGTCTTTGTTAAAAGTTAAAAAAATACTTGTAAAGATTTTCTAATGATGAAAAATGCCTTCTAAGCAGGCAATTAACTTTTTTTACAATGTAAGTATTAATTTATTCAAAAGCAATTTAAAAGAAGCTTCATGTAATGACTTTTAAACAGTTTCTGTTCCTCAAAATTATAATTTCAGGTTGCTTTTTTTATTTACTGAGGTTTATGTTACATTACGTTTATTAAAGATGAAAGGATGTGTAAATTTTGTACGATATACTGAATACTTGTTTAAATTTACGTATTTTGAGTGGATGAATTAACAATGAGTTTAAATAAAAGTCTTTACTCTTCGTTAAAATAATATTAAAAAAAATCTAGTTAAGAATTTTGAGAATTTCACAAAAAAATGACCTGAATTATCATTTTTGTATGCGTTTATACGAAAGCTTTTTAATTTAGTTAAAATATAAAAATATTTAAAAAAATTGAATGTAACCACGACTCATAAGTACACGTATATTATAGCATAAATAATCCAATATTGTTTTTTTATGAGACCATTTAAATCTAGAATTAAGAATTTTTATTCAATTTTTTTTAATATAAAGGACATATAATTAGTTTTCATGATTTAAATTGTATCATTTTTTAAATTTTGCCATACTATTTAAATTATACCTGCCTTATTTTTTGTGGTTTTCATTATTATAAATCATATTTTTTAAAAAGAGGCTTGTAGCATCGGACTATCGGATAGCGTAACAGAACAATGAATGTTGTGTCTGAAGAAGGGAATAAAGTCTAAGACTACACAGAACGGCAAAAGATGTAACAGATTCAGCGTTAATCAAAGCGCATCACTGGAAACTTACATTATATCTAAACTCCACAATTTGGGATGTGCATCTAGGATGCGTATCTTCTTCCTCGAATCCAACGAAAGGACATTCTGTTCTATAGATTTATCGGGTCCACCACAGGGATAGACACGGAAGCATTCAGTTTGGCATCGCTTGTTGGAATTTTGAATCCAAATTCTATTGGTACGGAAACCCAATTCCTCAGGGTCATTTGTCAATAAAACGGCAGATATGTAGTAAATTCAGCGTTATTCTGGAATTTTGCTATGTAGGCCATGGAGTTGCTTACTACACTTCAAAAAGATTCCACTGCAGTTTAAAATGAAGGTCTTTATGGTTGATATTGATATCTGTGGGTTTGAATCTTCCTTCTCCTTAAATGCAAGGACATATCAATTATCCATCGGTATACATGGAGCTTTTTTATCAGCTTTTAGTGAGATATCGCTTGTAGATTTGGAAATCCAACATATTACCAGGCATCATTTGTCACTAGAACGGCAGAGATGCAACAGATTCAGTATGTAATTTCAATCACATTGACCAGTGTCTTCTTTACATATAGCCTTGGGCTATTGCAAAGTTTTTTGGCGGATCTAGGTAGTGTAGTAAAATTAATGGAGATTCCACTTTAAGTAAAAGGCGATGCAGTAGTGGCAATCCAGTCAGATCAAGTGAGTTTAGGGAATTTTGGTGAGTAACTGACGACCTAATCGGCATCTACTACGGCAGGGGTCTCCAAACTACGGCCCGCGGTCCAAATCCGGCCCGCCAGTGTCATCAATCCGGCCCGCGAAATCGAATAGCTTATTGTTGCTGTAATAAGTTGGATAAAAACATAGAATGATAATAACTCGGTTTTATTTATTTGCTAGGTAAAGTTTAATGACAAGCATAATACGCAGAAAATGTAACTTAAGCATAACAATTAACAAATAATTGAATTGAATCCCACTAACATAATAAACTAGTGAACATCCCGCGGTTACCCTCAATAGTTATGTTGTGGTAAAAGAGTATCGCCTATGTATGTATATCGATGTTTGGAATGATCCTTAATGTATCCTGAATAAAACATATGATTTTTATCCAGAAAATCCCTCAGGAACGGAAAAGCTAAATTAACGCTAATGAAACCGCGGGGTAATCACTTGTAAAAAAAAATACTAATGAGATTGATGTAATTGTGATTTTTCACTGACAATAATTTGTAGTTGTGGATCAATTTCACTTGCACCAATTATTAAAAGAGATTGTAGTAATTGAACCAGCGAATTTAGCAAGCGTATGCTCGCTCAGAGCGCGTACTCGGCGATTAGTCTAGAAATTATAGATAATGGCAGAAAAATTAAAACGGTTTTGGCCCTCGGTACTTACTGGAGTGAACAGTATGGCCCTAAGGCTGAAAAGTTTGGAGACCAATGTACTACGGTATTGAAAGATTCGTATTCGGTGACTATGTCTGGGACCATGGAAAATATCTAGTTATTTCGTGGCCGATTTAATTTTAGAAGAATTAACAGTTTTATCTTGTAACCAGTTTATGTTGTGATAGTTTTGGAAAAGGGAAAACTGTATTAGAGTGATAATTTGTATTCTGATGTCTCTGTGACAGACGACATCAGAATACAAAAACTGGAGGGCAGAACACTCTAGTGCAAATCTGTCTTCTCCGATCTGCAGTAGTTTGTCAAATATTGATAAAACTTGTCAAATTAACTTATTCGGACAAAATTACATTCCCGCTATTTAAAGCTGGAAAGGAAGACCCAACCTATATACCAAAATATATTAAAAAATGTCATAATCACAAAACTTCAAAATTGAATATTTGAAATAATTAAACTGAATTAAATTATTTTAACAATTTGCTTTAAATTAAAAAAATTATAATTTAAACTAATTATACATTTTCCGCTGTTGGGGGCCATCTAATAATATAATTAGATGACACCCAATAGCAGAAAATATTTTTTGTTTAATTAAAAGGAACTAATTAGACAATATTCGTAATTTTTTTATTTAGGCATAAGGTTAAAGAATAAAAACTTATAAAAAAGTTAGAAAATCAGACGCTATGTCTGTGTTTTTAAGTTACTTTGGAATAATGTATAGAATATAGAATCATTAATTTTTATAATATAAATAGATACTCAAGTTTTTCAGTGCTCGAAATAGCTGCACGAGTATTTCTTAATTTTGTCGAAATCACATTACATTTATAAAGATAAATTTAGGATTCTTTTTCTCATTGAATAGTAAAATAACATGATAAATTTAACTCCCACAGCCAAATGGGCATTAAATTGCTTTCCTAAAGGACATTGCCTAAGGTAAATTCTATCTAAATACAAAATAACGTGATAAACTACAATACTAAGTTAAGATAATTATGTTCGTATAATGTATTTTAAAATTACCTTTACAACTTAAAAGCTTTATTTAATCTCTAAGAACCATGAACATAAAAAATACATTTAAATATTCATAAATAAACGAGGGGGAAATCTACATTTACCTTATGATAAATAGCAATATGCTAATGATATTTGTATTTTAAATATTACATTTTGAAGTATTATTTTCCATCAAAAGCGAAAATATACATGTTAACAGTATTTAAATATATTATTATTACAAAAGAGAAGTCTAATGAACCTAGATTGACTTACAAAGTAGTAGCTTAAAATTAACTTACATTAATATAGCGAACAAATGAAGAATGGTGTGTAAAGTTCATAAAAAGCCCCATAAAACTATGATTTTACAATTTTATGAATAATTTGTTACCCATAAACTTTGAAATTCGATCTCAGTTCATTTATAAGATTGTATGTTAAATAAATTTTATTGAATATTTTTTAGCTTTGAAATGCAAATTTTAATTTGGTTTGGAATTTTAAAATTTTCCCATTTTAAAGATGGTACCAATTTCTCTTTTGATCTAACTAGCCTAAGGGATTTACAAATAAAAAAAAAAAAATGCACATAAAATTGAAACAAAGCTTATATCAAGATATCTTATATCTAGTTTATATCAAGATGAAAAATAGAATAGTCTATTATTAGGTATTTAACTCAATTTATGCGGTTTTCTAATATACGATGTAGCTAGTATTGTTATTAGATTAATGAGATCATACAACTATCATTAAGCTAAGTTCATTACGTGAAGTTCCGTTGAAATATGAAAAACTTAATTTTGTGAGCTTTGAACATGTTGAATACTGTATCGAAAAAAACGACTTTCGCATGATGTTTAACTTTTCTGTTTTTTTATAAACTGTAAATGTAAAGTTCACCGAATTCTTGTGGAAGTTTACGGAAAAACGTTCCAGTTGAAAGAATATGACAAAAATGGTTTAAAGGATTTAAAGACGGGGATTTGATAAGGAAAATCAAGCCCGTTTTTGTCAACAAAAAAAAATCATTAGCTGCTAAACCTGGTGAGACCATTATCAGTAAACGTTTCAATCTACTGCAATTGACGAGTTTGAGTTGAATATTGAAAGAAAAATAGTCAGATTATGGCATGACACATGACCAAAGAAAAATCACTACAATGTAATTTTTCAACATTATAATTCTAGATAACCTGTAATAAAGCAAATTAAAAAACGGGTCAACTCCGGCCCTCAGGAAGGTTCTATCCGACCCAGGGATAGAATTTTAATTTGCCGATCCGAGGCAAATTCAAAGAAATATATATTTATATATTATATATCCATCTCTTTTTCTACTTTGATTAAATATTCTTTTTTTTTTTTTTTCAAAGGACTGATGATCTTTTTACTTTCTCTGTTTTTGTTCTACAAAAACATAAATCGACGGAAATAGCAAGTACAGACAGCTTTCAATCGGTAAAGTGTTAAAAGCGGAAGTTTGTTGTTATAGCTGTAGATTGGCGACAACAAGCGTTATCTCTTTCTCGGGGAGCAGACATATGGGAATTCAATATAGGTGAATAAGACTTCACATTTAGCCTCATTCCTTAGAATCAGTACATCTCCCTTCGAACTTCAATATAAGGACTTTTAAAAGGACAATTAAAGGACTTTCGTAATTTCATTCATCTCATTAACATATTTAAATTGTAATATTTGTACATTTTTTTTTAAATTTTAGAAAAATTTATCTTGGCCCACCAAACTTTTTTTTTTTCTTCGATTTTTGGCCCACGACCGAAAAAGTTTATCCATCCCTGGTCTAGAGGAAACAGAAAAAGTAGTGTCTAGTACTTTGAGCAGGGGCCAGATGATCGAGGGACTATTATGACTATTGAGTGTTCCTGGAGCTTGGTGCCACAGATTTCGAGTTTCGGCGACGCCATGGATGCTTATAGTGTTTCGGAATCCACTTTAAACCGTAGGTCTCGGTCTAATATGTCCATAGACCGTAGGGTCGACAACCCTACCAGTAAAAGAAAATATCTCCTGTCTCAAAAACTGCCGGTAGGTAGATAGCCTTGTCCTACCATGGGGTTATTGCGCCAATGAGTATATAAAGTGGTATATAAACTATTTTTGTAATGAAATAAACTCCTTTTATTAAGAAGAGAAGAAATTTTATACCTAATAATTAAGGAATCCGCATATTAAAAAACCCTGAACAGATTTTTCGAAAAGGTTATGTATGTAAATTTTATTGAATGTTTGGTTTGTTTGGAACCAGAAAACTTGGCAAATAAGTTCTGTTTGAACTGCAACAGTTTCCACTAACCCTTCCTTTATTTCTTTCCGCCTCACTTAGTATTTAACTGCTTTCTGCCGGAATCTGCCGCCAGCCTACTTTGAATAGACGTTTTGTACCACCAGAAAAATACAATAACAATAACAATAACACCCGAGGCAGTCAAAAAACTTCCTCTTCGTTTCTCACAGTAAACTTCCACAGTTTGTCTTGCTCGCTCGATATTCTTGCACAAGGAAAATAATAATAAAAAAAAAAAGAAGTTGGAAATGGAAAAGACTTATTCCTCAAAATGCCCGGGCGAGTATATTTGTTCGATTGCAGATTTTCGAGCAATGCGTTAGAATTCTTGGCCTTTTAGAATTGGAAAATAGAACATTTTGTTCGTTTTATTCCGTTCCATGCCTTCCATTTCACCCGGTGTTGCGTCGTCATGGGTACTTATTTCCTTTTCGGAAGACATTATTCTAACATCTGGAGTGTAGAGGGAATGTAAAAATAAGTTTTGGAGTGGAAGGGCAAGGTTTGTTACAGCGACTTACGAGGGGGAGAAAGATTAGAAAAACTGGAATTCTAATCATTTCAAGAATATGATTCTTTTGTTGTAGTGTCCTTCTGAAAATAAAGGTCAGTTATGATACATCATAAAATATACTTGTTTAACTTAAGTATAATTTTTTGTGATCATTATATGATAAAAAAATGAAAACGTGACAAACACATGACAAATTCCAATGAAAAGCGCATGAAAAATCTATATACGATAAGGATTAATGAAAACGCATAACTTACATTTTATGAATATATTATGAAATTTTTTATGAATTACATTGTTAGTCATAAACAGGTTATATATCATCATCAAAAACAAGTGACAATGTCTAGAGAACATGGCGATTGGAGACATGAAAGGACATGTTCTTATGGATAAGAGTTTATTATACATTATAAATTCAAATTGGACAAATAATATTGTTAAAAAGTATATAAAGTATATAAATATATTTTGAAATTTTTTATGAATTACATTGTTAATCTTAATCAGGCATCAACAGAATCATCAACAGAAACAAGTGCCATTGTCTAGAGAACATGAGGCTGAGTTAGGACTTCCCATTGAAGCCTTTATTATACATTATAAAATCAAATTGGACTAATAACAATAATGTTAAAAATTTAAATTTGATTGGTTTGCACTAGGAATACATGACTGCATTACAGTTTTGAAATTGGGCCATCTTTTTAAGTGAAGGCATGACTTTTTAAACATAACATTGCTACATAAACACTGATGAATCTCATTAGCGATCGAGAATGATAGACAAGTAGTGATCGCTACTGTCGATCATTACTGATCACTAATTACCATCATGTACCAATTTTTTTATGAATATATTAAAAATTTTTTATGAATATATTAGGACATTTTTTATGAATGTATTATGACATTTTTATGAATTATGAATTATATTTTATTTCTAAACAAACAATAGAATCAATAATAGAAAAAAGTGGCAATGTCTAAAGAACATGGCGGTTGAAGTATGACTTCCCATTTAAGCCTTTATTATGCATTATAAGATTCAAACTGGACAAATAATACTGTTTAAAAAGTAGTTTTGATCGGTTTATAATAGAATACACGATTGTATAAGAGTTTTTGCAATTGCGCCATCCTTTAAGTGAAAGCATGGTTTTTTCTACTATGTCCAGAACATATAGTGCTGTAATTGAGGGCAAACGGCAGTGTTAGTGTTCATTTTCATTGGCAACGCGAGCGAATCTAACAACGACACTTCAATATTGATGAATATTATTGACTATCGAGAATGACTGACAGTATCATTAGTGATCACTAATCTGATTCGTCCAAGTTGACGTCGCTTTAGCGTCGCGTTGCCAATGGATATGTATCCTTGCGAAGTATTAAGAATCTATATGCTCTATGGCCGTAAAAAAATTCTTTATTATTATTGTAAGTTATTCTTTTGTGCTTCCTATTTCGTCGAACGTTATAGAAGGGAGTGACTTTTGAAATAATTTTTGTATATCTTTGGTTTATTGTAAAGCTTTATTAGTTTACAAATTTATTTTTGCAAATTGTAATTTAAGGATTTAAAATTTTTGATGATTATAAATAAGTATATTATACGAGCTCGTATTACTTTTCACGTCTTTTGACAATTTTTAGGTCTTTCCAGATAAGAAACTATGGAATGTCTCAAAAACTTCACAGAGATCTTTTTTTTTAGATACAAGATTTCCAAAGATCCAATTTCTTGACCATAGATTCAATTTTATCAGATGCCTTGGAGACGGTTATAGAACTGCTCAGTAATCCTATTTTAAGCTTATTTATTTTTGAAAAAAAAATATTAGATAAGTATGGAAGCTGTGGAATCCACTTGCTTTCATGAAATTTAGAACTGAACTGAAAAGAGAAGTCTCCATAAAAAAAAAAAAAATTTAAACTTCGTGTCTCAACTCAAACAATCTTGTGAATAACTTTCTAATGAAAACCATTTACCTTCAGTGTGCAAAAGTACAGTTTTGTGGAGGCTGACCATTTATTTGCACAGAGATTTAAATAGTTTGGAGTTGTTTGAGTTGGCCTTAATAAAACTGGAACCAATATGCCACTTTTACATATTGATTGAGTACTTCCTTAAATTAATTAGTTCTATTCTAGACTTTGTCAATACAGCAATGGCTGCAAGCTACTTAGGGAACAACTTCTTTGATGAAATCCCGTAATTCTACGTAATAGCTAGACATAGATTTTCAACCGTGCATGCAAATACCACAGAAGTTGGCCAAATCAATTTCTTTTTCACATAAGTAATACTGAATAGCATTAAATACATTCCTTCAGGTGCTTCTCCGTTCATTAAGGAGATAGCTCAGCAAAAGATTTCATTCAAATGTAAATATGCATGAGTAACAGGCAAAAGGCTGTATAGAAGCAATACAGGACAATTGTGTAATTGTCAAACTTTCCATATAGGACAATTGTGCAATTGTCAAAATTGTCATATAGGATATCAATGCATTTATTCACATGTATTGAAAGGTAAGGACTGTTTATTATTTATTTAATTGTTGTAAATTCAATTACTTCAAATATGTTCTTAATTTTAAAATAACTGCATCTTTGAGTAAAAATATTGTTAATTTTTCAGTTATAGTGTTCACCGAACATACACCAATAAGAAGATATGCAATTATATAAAGCGAATATAAATTATATAAGGATATCTTCCATATAAATATACAATATTTTTGATACAAAGAAATACAATTTTAATACATTAAATATATAATACCTTTGATACAAGAAGATATAAAATATTCAAGGATATCTTTTATTGGAGAAAATATAAAACTTCTTAGCGATTGTGTGATTTTTATCACTTTTAACTATACAATAAGTTATTCGGCTAGATGCTTTAACCCTCATTAACTTTGTTTGCAGACAATATGAAGATTTTTATATTAGATAATATCTGATAGAAATTAACGCCATTATGTTAGGCTTTGAATAATACAATCTTATATACTTTTTCTCTAAAAAAAAACGTTAACAAAAATGGTTTAATGTCACCTTTTGACAAAATCTCTCCTATTATACAGTCTTATAGTCTTCACCTCCTATTATTGAAAATCCATGTTAAAAATTATCCAATTTAAAAAATAACCATTATTTTGCTTAATAAATAATTAATTTTTAAATTATTTTACATGAAAAAAAGAAAAATACATAATTATAGTACATATTATAATATATAAATATTTTAAGTTACTTGCAACTAGAATTCATCAAAATTGCTTCAACAAGAGCTATGTTGCAAATGATTTTAATATTTTTTGACTTTTTAAACATAATGAAAGAGAATTATTAAATATTTTTATAAATCAATAAAAATACATACACAACATATCATATGCTGTGTTAGGTATTTTATGTCCTGGAAAAATTTGTCATTCTTTAAAAATGTGAAACCCCTTAACTATAAATTCTATAGTAATTTGAGAAAAAACCATTTTTCTAAATGGTTAGTAAAAATTATAATATGTATACATTAATTTATTATAATATTAATATTCATTTACCCAACTTTTGAATTTAATTATTTCCATATTCAATAAAAACTGTCTTAAATTGCCTGTTTATTAAAAAACATTACAGAATGTAAAATTATATTGCAATGTATTATTTTACATCATATTTTAAATAAATGCCGATATCTTTTAGAAAACAAAGAAAACTTGTATCAATATCTCCATAAGGAAATCAGTGAAAGTACCCATAAAAAATATCTTTTTTTTTTTCCACAAATGTTTTATTTTATTTTACTAAATTTCCTCAGGATAGAAAACTTCTAATTATGAATTTTGAAATCATAATGTATGCAAAAGAAAAAGAATGCATTAAAAAAGAACACTTTTAGCTTTATTACAAATATATAATCAACCACATTTTTAAACTAAGCGAAAATGAAACATTTTTCAAATTCTTCCATTTAATTATTCACAAGAACTATTTTCTATTACGCTTTATTTCATTTTCTCCATTATTCGTATATTTCATGTTAATTTAATGTAATTTTGTTTTTTTTTATTTCTTTTTACTTTTAATTTTTTTCTATTGCTATTTTTTATCTTTTGATATTCGTAACACGAAATAAAAATAACTTGTTCTCTTATTAGTTGTAATACAAAAAGACTATTTTAAATTCCTTCTATTAGCTCACACTCTCCCTATATATATCTTGTTCAAATTTTCAATCGTTAATAAAATACATTTTATTCTTCCACTCAAGTTCAAATACATTTTTTTTAACTTGTAATGGATGACATTGAATGTTAATATAGTTTTCAAATAAATAAATAAATTAAATTTAATTAATTAATTTAATTTTTATATGGGAGAAATATTCATATATTCACGCTGCTCATATTTGCTCATCGTTAATTAATTAATAATTAGTTAAAAATCTCTTTTTTCTCATAACTAATTAATTAATTAATGATTATTAATCATTTTATTCATTCAATTATTAATTATTTTTTATTCATTTAATTATTAATTATTGTTATTTTATTATCAAATATTTTTATTATTCCTTTAATATATATTATTAAATTTTTAAAAAATAATGTAACTACAAATTGTAAATAATATAAAAAATCGTCTGATTTTAATTTATTCATTTAATTATCAATCATTTTTATTTTATTATCTAATATTTTTATTATTCATTTAATATATATTGTTCAATTTTTAAAATAATGTAACTATAAATTGGCAATAATATAAAAAATTGTCCGATTTTAATTTAGCTTATTTTTCTGGAAATTATTATTCTTAATTTTTTACGTTTGAAATTTGAAACAATCGTGTTTGAGTATTCTTGTTAATGTATTCTATATTTTTTTTAATTTTAAATGATCAAAAGTTTTAAATTAAATTAGAAATATAGCCTAATATATTTGCTTTTATTATTTTTATCGTATGTATTTGCTTTTAATATATTTGTTATTATTATTTTGCTGTAATTTGAGATAGATGTTCGTTTTTTTTTCAATTCCTTCTATTAGCTCACACTTTCCCTA
Organism: Caerostris extrusa; assembly: GCA_021605095.1. Classification (NCBI taxonomy): domain Eukaryota; kingdom Metazoa; phylum Arthropoda; class Arachnida; order Araneae; family Araneidae; genus Caerostris; species Caerostris extrusa. The sequence continues at coordinate 123,140 of BPLR01001160.1, forward strand.
TATATATCTTGTTCGAATTTCCAATCGCTAATAAAATACTTTTTACTCATCCACCCAAGTTCAGATACATTTTTTTGAACTTGTAGTGGATGACACTTGATGTTAATATAGTTTTTCAAATATTAATTCAGCAATTAAATTTAATTAATCAATTTTAGTTTTTTTAGATTTAAGTTTGCATATATACCAATAGATGGCACCAGACAAACTTAAAAAATAAATGAAAATTATTTTATAAAGGACTTTCTGCAATAGAGTGAAAAAAAAAAAAAGAAATTGACTTCAAATTTTTTTTATATTACTTGTTTGGTTATGAATATTTTCTAATAATTTTATTTTAATTTAATCATTTGCTAAAATCTGTAATGCATAAAAATTACTCATATAAAAAAAAATTGAAACGATAAAATATACAAAAGTAAAAAAAAATACAAAGTAAATAAAACATACAATTGATACAAAGTAAAAAAATAACGTTAAAAAGTTACATTGTAATTTAATTACTAATTTTTTAATGTATCATTTTGTACAAATAGAAAACTCGTATTGCAATATTACGTTTTTAAGTTATATACTGTGCGAGTTTAAGAAAATAACAAAAATTAAGAAACACTATCAAGAAATAGACAATATTCTAAACAACTACAAATATCTAAATAATATCAAGAAAAAAAAACTTTTATGGAAAAAAAATACTCATTCATGTGAAAAAGCACTGATAGTTATAAGTTATTATTTATGTTATACATAAAATGTTTTCAAGAATTAAATTTCCTTTCTCTACAATGAAGTATTGCTTTGATTTTAATAACTAAAAATGAAAAAAGTATTATTATTTTGTGAATAAATCTATTATATTTAAAGAAAGAATAAAACGAAACACAAGATGAAAATTTTTGGTTATGACAATTCTTTCTATCCTTTTTATCAATTTAATATTTAGTTTTAGTTGAATGGCCTTATTCAATATAAAATTTAATATTTGATTTGAATGTTAAACAATTATTTTTTGTTTCATTTTCTTATACGTATATCGTTTCTCACATTGTTAAGTTACTATTCATATGAATTTCATTTCCATAAAAAATGAACACTTCCTCTCAGAAATAAAATTTCTATCAATATTAGCATTTAATTCATAATTAATAAGGAATTCATAGCATTAATTAAAAGAATATCCATCTCAGAGATAATAGAGTTTTTCGTAATATGTTAATTTAATTAAAATTTTTTTAAATCAAGTAGATAATTTTATTTTAAAGTTAAATTTTGGAGCTATATAAGATTAATACAGTAATGGATTGTAAACCACCAATTACAAGATTAATACATTAATTGATGAATAGTAAATTTATATTAATTTATTATGAGAATAATAACCTTAAATTAAAATTATATTTACTTTACTATGTAATTAATTATATTAATTGTTGCCTTATTTATGCAATTATTTAGATTAACTTTTTTTTTTTAGTGAGAATAAATAGTTATTTCGATTTTGTTTGAAGTCTCTTTTATTTTAATTAATGTATCATTATTGTATCATATTTTCGTTTTGCATCTTTATTGCATTACACTTTGTTTGGGTATTGTATTATAAAGATTCTACGAATTCTAAGCAAAAATTCCGACTATGTCTATTCCGACTATAATAACCTTAAATTAAAATAATATTTATTTTTACTATGTAATTAATTATATTAATTGCTGCATTATCTATGCAACTATTTACATTAACTTTTAGTGAAAATAAATGGTTATTTCTATTTTGTTTAAAGTTCCTTTATTTTAATTAATGTATTATTATTGCATCATATTTTCGTTTTGCATCTTTATTGCATTACATTTTGTTTGGGTATAGTATTATAAAGATTCTACGAATTCTAAGCAAAAATTCCGACTATAATAACCTTAAATTAAAATAATATTTATTTTACTATGTAATTAATTATATTAATTGCTGCATTATCTATGCAACTATTTACATTAACTTTTTAGTGAGAATAAATGGTTATTTCTATTTTGTTTAAAGTTCCCTTTATTTTAATTAATGTATTATTATTGCATCATATTTTCGTTTTTGCATCTTTATTGCATTACATTTTGTTTGGGTATAGTATTATAAAGATTCTACGAATTCTAAGCAAAAATTCCGACTATAATAACCTTAAATTAAATAATATTTATTTTACTATGTAATTAATTATATTAATTGCTGCATTATCTATGCAACTATTTACATTAACTTTTATAGTGAGAATAAATGGTTATTTCTATTTTGTTTAAAAGTTCTCTTTATTTTAATTAATGTATAATTATTGCATCATATTTTCGTTTTGCATCATTATTGCATTACATTTTGTTTGGGTATAAGTATTATAAAGATTCTACGAATTCTAAGCAAAAATTCCGACTATGTCTATTCCGACTATAATAACATTAAATTAAAATAATATTTATTTTACTATGTAATTAATTATATTAATTGCTGCATTATCTATGGAAATATTTACATTAACTTTTTAGTGAGAATAAATGGTTATTTCTATTTTGTTTAAAGTTCCCTTTATTTTAATTAATATATTATTATTGCATTATATTTTCGTTTTGCATCTTTATTGCATTACATTTTGTTTGGGTATAGTATTATAAAGATTCTACGAATTCTAAGCAAAAATTCCGACTGTGTCTTAGCTTGATTAAATTATTTTTATTAAGGTTGATAGTACTTTTAAATAAAGCAATAAGTAGTTAAAAGATTACTACATCAATTAAATCAAGTAATTTTATAGTAAGTTATGCTAAATTATTGTAATAGAATAATAACATTAAACTAAAATAATATTTATTTACTATATAATTAATTGTACTAATTGTTGCCTTATTTATGCAAAATAGCAACTATAAAAATAGCAACTATTAAATATAGCAACTATTTAGATTAACTTTTTTTTAATGAGAATAAATAGTTATTTCTATTTTTTTTAACGTCTCTTTATTTTAGTTAATGTATAATTATTGCATCACATTTATTTTGCATCATATTTTTGTTTTGTTACATTTGTTTCGGTACAGTATTATAAAGATTCTAAGAACTTAAAAATGAAAACTCTGAGCCACCCTTAGCTTGATTAATTTTTTTTAAGATTGATAGTTCTTTTCAAAATTAGATATTAACTATTAAAAAAGCAATAAGAAACTATTGTTACTGAAATTATTTTATTATTTTTTTTATGAAGTTATAAATTATTATTCAGAAACGCTAACATCGGATCAATAGTAATCTATTATTATTTTAAACTACTGAGTGATATTAATGAATAGAGTAATAAAAAGCAGTAATTTATAAATAAGACCAAAAATATAATAAACAATATCATAATTTACTGAATTTTCATTTTAATGTAGTAGTTAATGTGTAATTGAATATAATTTTAAATTATTTCATTTTAAAATATTAAAAAATATCTAAATGAGTTAAAAAATTTCATTATGATTTTTTTTTATGATATATAACGTATTATAGCTTTTATTATAATGTTGTTTCATTAAAAATCAAACATATCATGCTTTTCCAAATTCTGAGGCATTACAAAATAATAACATTATATGATTTAAAAAAGTCCTTATGATTTGGTTGAAAATGGAATAGATACATTGTAATAGAAAAATTCTTACAATATATATTCTAAAAATAAAATTTATATTAAACGCATTTATAATAATACATAATAATAAACTATACAAGATAGCCGTTAAATCACTGAGTTATTTACTTGTATCCCTTAATGATGGTATGTATCTTGAACGAAAGTTATACAGCAGATTCAGCGTTGCCCAGGTGCATAACTGGATGACTATTACTTGTACCCATATACTCACACATTACAATTTGGAACGAACATTCACAGGAACGGTACATGAAGTGCAGAGTAGAATCAAAGGTTCCTAAATAAAGCGATAAAGGATAATTTAGCCTAAGGATTTATTGAGTTTCGAGTTCTTTTTCAGAATAGATACGGAAGTTTTCGATTTGGCATGGCTTATTAGGTTTTGAATTGGTAACAATAATATACAAAAAAAAAAGTGACAAAAACAAAAAGATTTACATAAAAAAATGTTAGATTACATGTAGACTCCCCTCTAGATCTAGAGGCTGATTGATATAGGTCTGTTATAATGCAGATAGAGGACACTCTGTTTTTTTTTTTTAATATTCGTTACGCGTTGAAATATCTGCATTGAAAACTGTTAATCTACTATGATGTCGATAGAAAGAGCACACTGTTTTTTTTTTTTAAACATTTCTCACACATTGAAATATCTGCATTGAAAATTGTAATTCTATGAAATTTTATGTTTAACGTTAACTAAAAATCTATCTTTTAACATTTATGAGACATTGAAGTATCTGCATTGAAAACTGTAATTCTATGAAATTTCTTATGTTTAACGTTAACTAAAAATCTATCTTTTAACATTTGTCACACATTGAAATATCTGCATTGAAAATGTAATTTAGGAAATTCTTATGTTTAACGTTAACTAAAAATCTATCTTTTAACATTTGTCACACATTCAAATATCTGCATTGAAAATGTAATTCCTGGGAAATTCTTATGTTTAATGTTAACTAAAAATATATCTTTTAACATTTGCCACACAATGAAATATCTGCATTGACAACTGTAATTCTATGAAATTCTTTTGTTTAACGTTAACTATAAATCTATCTTTTAACATTTGTCATACATTTAAATATCTGCATTGAAAATTGTAATTCTATGAAAACCTATCTTATGTTTAACATTAACTATAAACCTGTATTACGTTTATTTATTTATTTTTTTTGTAAATATTTATTCAACAAGTTTTAACACGTTTAATTATGTTGATTGTTTCTTATCCCACTTGGCAGACATCAATGCCAAGCCCACGAGCTCATACGTACTCATGATTGAAGGGGAAGGAAGCAGCTTCTGTTGTGAGGGAGCACCCGTAGGTAGAAGCCCAACGTTGGCTCCGTGACGCTCTACAGTCATAGAAGACCGGACCTCAGCTTTGGGATTCCTGAACCACTATAAACATCCATGACAATGCCGGGACTCGAATCGGCACAGAAACAGCGTTAGACACTCGGCCATTCAGGCCAATATTTAATTATTGATTCTTAATATAACCACATTGAAATATCTGCATTGAAAACTGTAATTCTTGAAAACCTATCTTACGTTTAACATTAGCTATAAACTTGTTTTACGTTTAGTTATATACTTTATTGTAAAAATATTTATTCAAGAAGTCTTAAGATATTTAATTATTGATTCATAATACAACCACATTGAAATATTTGCATTGAAAATTGTAATTTCTATGAAACAAATCTTATGTTTTTATGTTAACTATAAATCTGTATTACGTTTATTTATTTATTTTTTTGTAAAATGTTTTTTCAAGAAGTTTTAACATGTTTAATTATTATTCTGACTATAATCACATTGAAATCTTTTAATTCATCATAGTAACTTTTTTTTTTATTATAACTCCTCATTTTACCTCGCCTTTCAGCATCGTGCAACAACTCTATTTGAACAAATTATTACCCCCCTAATTATGCGTATAAACCTGTCTTACAGATGCTATTTTGATACCAGCGGCGAATAACTCAAGTTAACCTAATCTCGGTAATAACTCTTTTAACAAATAAGAGTTTTAATATATTCAACTTTTATTCAAATAAACCATTATTTAGAATGGTTGCGTGGCAAATAATCCAGTGTTTGCTATCGAAAGCCTGAAGAACTATTCCATTCCCTAATAACTTCCAGAATATAAAGTTGCATTCGATTTAATGCATGGTTTGAAGTATACAATTAATTTTAAAGAGAGCAGTTTAAGGATCATTTTAACTCAGGGGCTTTGGAGATGGGAGGAGAAGTTTTGATGTAGATACTGAATACATTTTAAAGTATCAAGTTGTCAAACTTTTAAAGACAGGTTTCTTTGTAAGGCTGTATTTCGCTAACTAAGTTTCGGTAAACGAAATTCTGGAAAATATATTGATTACAGTGAAATATTAACCAGTTTCAGTATAAACATAAAATTGGAAAATAAGTAATGTAATATGTTATTAATTAAAGCGAGGTATTAGTAAATCCTAAAATTTAAATTTGTTGTAAGTAATAATAAATTTAAATTTTAGAAGTTTTGTATAAAAAACAGCAGCTGTAATTTTTAAACTAACAAGGAAATATAGTTTTAAAATTTTATCTCTTAATTAACAATGAAATCCACTTTAAACAGTAGGTCTCGGTCTAATATGAATGTTGGGTGTAGGGCTGACAATCCTACCTCGTAAAAAAGAAAACATCTCCTGTCTCGAGAAATCTGCCAGTAGTCAGACGGCTTTGGCCCACCATGTGTCTGTTACTCCAATGATGATGATGATTAAACAGGTTGGAACTTAATTTGATATATTGATGTCTGAACGAATAATTGCAATAATAAAAAAATCAATACACTTTAATGTACTGTTGTTAAATTTCTAATTTTTTAAAGTATAGACCAGATGAATATAAGTATTTGTAGTTTATGTAACAAAATTTTAAAAGTTTTGTATAAACAGCAAAGATGTAATTATTGAAACTAACAAGGAGAAATATAGTTTAAAAAATTTTATCTCTTATTAAACAACAGTTGAATTTAACTATATAAATTTGATCTGAACTATTAATTTCAATAATAAAAGAATAGTAGATTTTAATGTACTGTTGTAATATTTCTATTTGCAAAATGTAAATTCTAAATCTCTATTATCTATTTCAAATGTAAATTCTTATTTAAATTTAGAAAAGTGAATACAATACAATTATTTACATTTTAAA